>VZTL01072677.1:0-16012 GCA_013400535.1 Scopus umbretta | reverse complement strand
GGTGGTCCCTCAGTCCTACTGGCAGCGGAGGGAAGGAAAGAGAAAAAGATCATGTAGAAAATGCTCTCAGCCATATGAGAGAGGGCCCTTGAGATGGCAGGCCAAATGCTGGGTCATCTGTTCTGCCAGAATACTGAAATGACTCAGGGTGGGAGAGCACCTGACAAAAAACTGTAAGCTGCTGCAGGCAGGTTACAGTCTGAATCTTATATGTGGCTGCAGTGCTTAGCTTCATTAGGTGTAAAATCTGTATTGAAGAAGTGATATTAAATAAAAAGGGAAAAGGAAAAAGCTGAGCTAAGAAGAGGAAAAATTGAGGAGAGTAAACATAAAACATGTAATGAATTTCCTAAAAGTCTGACATTTCCATCACATTCTTTTGATGCGTACTTAGAAAAGTTTATCACAGTATTCACATCTTTCTAATTAGATGGAACAAGCCAGATGATTAGAGCCGCGAAAAAAACATCAAAAGGTTCACACAACTTTTTATATAATTAGAAGGGAATTTTCATAACCCATAAAAGCAGGATTTAATTGTGTAATTTAACATACAATTTAAATATCAAGATCAAACTAGCAGGGCAAGTGACTTAATGGGATAAATGATATTAACATCTAGTGTCAAAGCTTAATTTAAACAACAGAATGTCTTCATTATGCAAAAAAGTCAAGCAAATGAATTGTTCAAAGGGCCTTATTTTCAACAAGCCCCTTTCCTATTGTTTCTTTGAAAACAATGAAATCAGCTGTGGAGCAGCAACATGCTGAGAGACTAGGAAAGCGCGATTGGCTTTGTCCATCTGACCTTACTGTGACATTGTGGTGCAAGATCTTATAAAACAAGAGCCTCCTGCAGAGCTCACACAGAGGACCTTTTAAAAGCTAGTTAATTTTACTTTTGTAGCTAATTAAATGGGAGGGAGCAGAGAGTCCATGAAATGTAAAAAACCTTGGGTTGATGCTGCTGAGCTTTGTTGTTTTAAAAGTACCTGTAGAAGCGTTCATAATTTGTCACTTTTTGCAAAACCCTAAGAGACAAACTAAGAGCATTCAGGATCCCCAGGATACGGCCAGCTCTTGTGTCCAGGATTCAGCAGCTGTACTTCTTAAAGGAACGGATTAGAAACGTATAAGCTTATTAGAGTGAAAGATGACATTCACCCACATCAGGACATACGAAGAAGGGGAAAGTCGAAAAACATATACATTAAGTCCTGGAAAATAAAGAATAGCCTTTAGGCCATGCTAGGGTAAATGTCAATGACTCTAAAGATACTCAGTTCCTATCGACGAGTTTCATGATGGCAAAGGGCAAACCAGGTAGCATAGTTCTATCTCCAGTATGTGTCTAAGACTGCAAATGACATGGATCCATTTTAATGTGCGCAAAAGCTGACAACAGACTGTCTCCAGAAATGACTCACCATAAACAGGTCCCGAGCACCTATGTCAACAGCTAGCAGAAATGCTTTTTCAAATCTCTGATACCTGCAAGAAAAAGGAAACATGTCACTTGCTGAGGATAATTTAAGAGCTGCATCAAATTTTGTTAAAGGACAGATGAAGTCTTTCAATTCTCATCAAAGGTGATGCCAAAGCTTTATTGGGGAAACTTGATACGGTCATACTAAGATTGCAGAACTATGAGGCAGGACAGTGTCTACCCTTAACGTTCTTCATCGTTTAAAACCTTCAGCAAGTGTTATGTTCAGTGTTGAGTCCCATCAGATCTAGTTGAATCTGAAGGGAGCTGAAGATCATAACTGTAGATCATAACAAATTGATCCTTTGAAATATACCAGCCACAACATGCTAGCCCAAATAACATTGGTAGGACCCTCAAAATCCCCTACAGAAAAGACTAATTCCAAATCTCACAAGACTTCAGAGGTCTGTGTAGAAGTCTGCAACAAGTTTTGTCCTCACAGACCCCTCAGTACAGCTCTCTGAAGATGATAATCCAGTTGAGTCAAGCTAAACAGTAACAGGGACTGAAAAAGGTAGGGGGTGACACTGCTTTGCCTTCTAACTCCCTCAGCCCAGTATTAGCACAGAGTCCTGAGAGTTTTCTGAAGATCCTATGGTGAAGAAGATTGTGTCAATGAGGTAAAACAAGGGGAAAAACAGCAAAATCCACAAGTGAAAATTACCTCTAAATGTGCTCTAGAAGGCACCACCTGAGTGTCACCTACAGATGCAGTAGTGTAGGAAGGGAGCAGTATGGGGATGTTGACCTTCACCTTTACCGCTAACCCAGGAGGGCAGTAGCATGGTGTATTGAGCCTATTGCTTTGAAGGGTTGAGGACTTGCTGAAGAACAGCTCTTCCATCTGTAATGACACAGACTGCCGCTTTCCTCCTACCCAGAGACCATATACCATCTCCTGGTAATTACAGCAAACACCTACACGGGGTGGAGATATTGTGGAAGGCTGTATATACCCTCTTGTTTGCATTCCTTGGGAATTCTGTGGAAGTGGGAGGAAACAAGCCATCCATTAGAAGCTTTCTGAGAATATATACAACACTGCACTGGCAAATGCTAATTGCAACAGGAAATTCTGCACTGGGCTAATGCCTCTCTTGTAGATAACCACTATGTGACAACCACTCTGTACTGTGAGAAAGTGATTCTATATGTACACATTTTATTCTACTGCATGTTTTAAACTATTTTAAAATATCTACAAAAAGAGATCAGATGATTATTTTTGGATATGCAAAACAACAAAATACCCCAATTTTATTTCAGTTGTGAAGTAAAAGATTGATTCCATATAGAATGATTTCTGTATTTTCCCCATTACTGGTAAAGTTTCCCCCTTTTCACCTGTTAACAATTTCAACAATAGATCAATTGTAGATGCTGTAGATATCTGGCAAGAAGTTGTACTTCTTTGCCTCAGTAGGAAAAAAGCAGCATTGTGATTTCTCAGTGATAGAAAGGTGTAGTTTGTGCTTGCCCAATGAATATTGCCAGACAGCATCATATGGATGCCAGTATTTATACAGTTCTGTACCTTGATGGTATCTTAGGAAACAGCGCTCAGTGCTGTAAGCCTTCTTCAGGCCAGTGTGAGCACTGAGGAAACGCAGGAATCCTTCCCCTTGATGGGTGAAAGAGTTCCATATGATGTACCATACTGGGATTCCTGTTTCTGGCCAAAGCCTAAGCTGTTTTCTGCCTCCCTCTTGCTGCAGCCTTATTGCTCTCTTCTCTTCTGTCATGCACTTAGAATGATTCAGCAGATTGTGAGATAGAGCCGGCAAGGACTTTTCCTGAAGGAATAACATTCGTGACAAGAAGGCATAATACATTAGCTTAAGTAGAAAAGGAAATGCACTCTCTAGGTGAGGTTCCTAAGATCTGGAGTGGGGAGTCCTTTCCTCCCTAAAGCTAATCTCTCTGCTGTGTCTTCCAAGCCCTAATTTGCAGCCCTCCTCACAGAACCTGTTTAAGGGAGGGGAAGAGATGAATTAAGGTTAACCTCTTGATCACTGGGGAAGAGGCAGTGCACCACCGTTTTATCATGCACATCTATGTATCTGAAGCTTTTCAACATGCTTTCTATGAAGGATTTTCCATTAAAATACATTGTGTTGTACTGCTGCTTCTGAAGCCATGCTTTAATTAAGACAAATAAGTACATGTTAAAATATGTGTATCTCAAATAGCTATCATGTATATATTTTTCTGGCACATTCTTCTTTTCAATTATGGATTAAATATATTTTCTTAGTACTTAGAGGGGAAATTGGAAACCAAACAGAAACCAGCTATATGACTAGTTAGAAAGAATGTCTGCATCATTATTTGGTTTTTCCAAAGTTATAACTGTACAGACTATTTGAATGACATTTGCTTTAGCCAAGGCAAAAATGCCTGCCACCAAAAAATGTAAAGTAACTTTTTCATTTGATTGACCTGCAGAACAGAATCACGGCCTTAACACTGTCATTTCTTTGCTGTTTCAAAAGATTTCAATTTTTTTTCCTTTAATCAACATACATGCTTCAGTCTTACTGTGGCCCCTATTCACAGAACTGTGAAGTTGGCTCATTATTTTCAGATCTGTACTGAGGGGAAAAAAAGGGGAAAACAAAAGACTGTCCAAGAAACGCTCTTCGCAAAGCAAAAGAGCTGGAAATAACAATCAGAGATACTTCATAAATTATTATAAATGGAATTGCTTTAAAAAAACTTGGAGGTTTCAAACAAGAGTGACAAGTTTGCATTACTTAGGCAAACAGTATTAAATCAGTCAAGAATGTCCAGGTTTTTTTAAACTAGCTTTACTAGAAGATACTTGTTATTTTGAGTCTCTTTGGCATGGAAGTTGCATTGTTTTTATTCTATAGGAACAATTAGAGAGAGTCCTGTACAGCACAAGACCAACCTCAAGGTAATAACGTCTGTTTTATAAGTACGTTTTGTCATGGGAAGACCTCTTGCTATTGCTAGCACACTTAATTTATAGTTTATCAAACAAAAAAACAAACAAAAAAACCCCAAGCAAAACATCCTCCCTTTGTTCTTGTGCTACAATTACAAGATTGTAAAATATTTGCTTTCTAAAATGGCATCTACAGGTTACTGGTCTTGAAGTGAATGTCTTCTCACCCCTCCCTCCACCTTGTTACTTATTGCTTGCTTCACAATAACTCCAGCAATCAAGACTTATATGTCTCTTGAAAAAGAGAGATAAGGAAATCTGCCTGTAAACCATGAAGTTCAGCCACTTGTTTGGTCAAAGTGACAGCCAACAGAAATATGACCTTCAAGATTAAAACTCTCAAACTGCGATTAACTACATAGGACAGATAGGAAAGCATTTCCCTGCAAGCTGTTTAGCACATACAACATTGAGTTCAAATTCTCATGTAATAATATAATACTGCTGTTATATGCACTTATGCAACCTTTCTATGTATCCTACAAAAAATTTAAAATATGGCTATTAGTACATCTGTTGTGTGGACAAGGAAACAAAGGGAATATGCGAGTGATAGGGGTCATGTGGGTCAAAAATGGTTGAGGCAGAGAAGAATCCAGACCTGCCTTCCATGGTGGAGTGGCAGACCTGCTGTTTGCTTCTATTTTGAGAATGTGACTTGACTGAAAAGATGTCAGGAAAGCATTTATATTTAAATAAAATATATAAGAAATTAAAAAAAAACCCCAATAATTTTACCTATTAACTTCAGAGAAGCTATTGTTGGTTTTCACCAGCATAAATAAAAAGAGAATCAAATCACCGGGGTTTCCTCCTGCTGGATGTTCAGAAACAAGGTAATTTTAAGTATTGTAGATCAAAACCATGTGCATGGATTGGGGCCTGGGGGGATGGGAAAAGAAGTCTCTTCAGTTATTATAAGAGGTTCTACAAATATATCAAAAGGTAGAGTTTTGTCATCAACATAATTTTCCACAACACCTAAATTGAATGCCGTCACCTAAAGATTGAGATATATTTTTTCAGGCTGAAAATGGTCAACTTAAAAATATTTGTAATACTTATCCATAATATTAAAACATCATAAAAACTCCAGGAACCAGGAGGGGGGGAATCACATGGAGGGAGGAGGACGGGAAGAGAGAGAGAGCTCATGCAAGCAAGAGAGAAATATAGTGCAGAAAAGATGGAAACATTTCTTTAGGGACTAGTTACAACCAACAAGCCTTCTTAGACATGCCCATCGACCATGTAAGCATATTCCTTGTGCTGGGCTGATAAAGGAGGGCTGCAGCAGTTTTTTTCCTTGTTTTCAATAAGGGTACACAACATTTAGAAAATAATCTGCAGGGGAAGAGCTGTGGCACAAATAATATTTATAAGGCAATCCTTTTTAATGGAAGAAATTTCAGAGTCCTCCTCATCTCACAGTCCAATCAAGGGTGATATGCATTCAAAAAGTGAATATTAAATATGCACTGAGCAAACAGAACAGGAAAAAATGAATATTGAAATAATTTACATGTAATCAAACTACACTGAAATTAAGTTTTAATTGTTCAGTATTCTGTGATGCATATGCAGATTTTAAAGTATTCAGAATATCAATCAAGTGTTTACTTACATCAAGCAATTGTATTTAAGCATACAAAACAGATGATGAAAATATGTTCAATCAGCTACAGCTCCCAAGATTTACTGCAGGGTTTACATGATCACTTTTAATTCAGTTATTTCATTTAATATTTCAATTTAATAGCTCATTCTTTCATTCAATTTCTAGGCATCTTGCCCATTTCTTAAACACAATAATAATAATTATTCATAAAAGAAGCTGTTTCCCATAAGTTCTCATATCAGCAATTTTTGGAACAGAAATGGTTTTCATGCTTTTTTTAACTCAAAAATGTTGTTATTATCTGAATTATTTTCCTTTTAAATTAGACAATATTAAAATAAAGAACGACATCTGTAAACTGACTCTGTACCCCATTTCAATGGAATTCTGAGCCAGAATAATTAGAGATTATCAGGTTAAAGAATGTAAAAAGTATGTGGCTAGGTTGCTAAGTGGTTGATTCAAATGGGGACAGATTGGTTTTCAACCAACTGTTGAACGTAACACCACTGATTTAGACACGCAGCTCTATTTCAGAATACAGCTTCAGAGCCCATTTAAAAAACCTTGGTCCAGGGTTTAAGATCTTACATATTTCACATGAAAAATACTGATTTGTCATGAAGTCAGGTATAGATGGCATAACTTGAGCACATCCTTAAAATGACAACTCTGAAATTCTATTGATCTTCAAGGAAATATTTTAAAGTAAACTTTCGGTAAATTTTTAAGACTTAGATTGCAGGTAACCTTTCATATATAAAATACAGCACTAGGCAAAGAATTATCTCCTTTATTTTATAGTGAATGCTGAAATACTGGCACTTTACTCAGCGTTCCTACACAGGAAAAAATATATCAAGATCTTATATATCAGTAAAAAAAATCAAAACACTTTAAACAAAAGTAAAAAAAACCCTGATACCATTTTATCCTAATGAGTTCAGTAGGACACCATATTTTAAATAAGATAGTTGTGGAGAAAATCAGACCAATGAATGCAGCCCTAAGACCAGGAACCCTCCAAAGTACTTATCTCTTCCTCTCTCCCCAAACTGTAAGTTTGAGTTTAAAAATCTCATGATTTGGGGGACTGAGTCTCAAAATTTTTGAATTTACTTCATATTCTCTTATTATTTATTTGGATAATGAACTGTCTGGAAAACAGACTATCCCCAGTACTACTGATCTCCTTTGGCAAAAATAAATTGATTGCTGGGTATTAATTTACTGCAGCTAGACTATTTCAACACCAATGTATGCGCAAACGCATACCAAAAGTTTCACGTATCACAATCGGAAATTTAAACCATAACTGCTGTTTTTTTAAAGAAAATATTCCATGAGCAGCAGAGTACTGTTGATTAGTTTCCTATGCTTCCTCCGACACAGGCCTCAGCACAGTAACTCCACCTGTCCCCTATGTGCTCTGCCAAAATGCGCTCCAGACAATATACTGTCCTTCTCCCAGCAGGGTATACTCAGCTCCCTCCCAACAATGGTTTGAGCAAGAGGTAGTGTAGACTGGGTTTGGTGTTACGCAGTGCACATCTCAAATGGCAGAACATATACCTGCTGAACTTTCGCGGTAGCTTTTTGGGGTGGAGATAACCTCCTGCATCCTATTTAACCCTATCTGGTTGCTGATTTCCACAAAACTGGCAGGCATTTGCTTATTTCTGAGACTTCTACCCTCTGTAAAGCTGGCTGAGATTCATCAATGATTCCCTAAGTTAGCAGGGAACTGACAGAAGAACTAATGGATGCATTGGTAAGTTAGGACCTTTGAGATGCTAGTGGTATTATTTGGCCAACCTCATGCTATTATGCTAGCAGTTTTTTAGATTATGAGCTCTTCTGAACAGGACACACAAATCTCTGAGGGGGTGTCTACAACCTTGTTGCCGTCTAAGATACTCTTGTACTGACGAAGAGAAAGTGCTGCAGAGCACACCAAAGGCTAATGGAGAAACAGCCACTGGGTCTTAGTATGTGAGTCAAGGGGATAATCTTCTAAACTGTATTTTAGATGCAGAAGCTCTAAAGGTTTTCCAGGTATAATCTACACATCCCTTCAGGCCTAAATTTAGTGAAGCATTAATACATGGGTTTATGACCTATAATTTTCTATGGGCCCTAAATATGGGCATGTTAAGTGAAATGCTGGATTTGGGGCCTGAGTGACTTGTTTAAGAAGAAATCCCTTATGGAATCTTTCAAAGGTCATACAGAAATAGGTCTTTCCTGGTTTCAGCTGGGATAGAGTTAATTTTCTTCCTAGTATCTGGTATAGTTCTGTGTTTTGGATTTAGTATGAGAGTAATGCTGATAACACACTGAACGTTTTAGTTGTTGCTCAGTAGTGTTTACACTGGTCAAGGACTTTTCAGCTTCCCATGCTCTGCCAGGGGCACAAGAAGCTGGGAGGGAACGCAGGCAGGACAGCTGACCCAAACTGGCCACAGGGCTATTCCATACCATACGGCGTCACGCTCAGTACAGAAACTGGGGGAGTTGGCGGGGGGGCAGCGATCGCTGCGCAGGGACGGGCTGGGCATCGGTCAGCGGGTGGTGAGCAATTGCATTGTGCATCACTTGTTTTGTATATTCTATTATTATTATTACTACTAGTACTATTATTACTTTCTCTTCCTCTGCTGTCCTAATAAACTGCCTTTACCTCAACCCATGGGTTTTACCTTTTTTTTCCCCCCGGTTCTCTCCCCCATCTCACCTGAGCAGGGGGGAGGGTGAGCGAGCGGCTGTGTGGTGCTTGGTTGCTGACTGGAGTTAAACCCCAACAAGGCTGCAAGTAAAAGTTAGTGAATAACCATGAGAAAATTTGAAATGGGCACAAATATCTCAAGCTACCCAAAATCTGTGTAACTTAAACTACACTGTCAAGTTACATATCTCTGAACTAAAGAAGGTCCACCTATAATTTTACAGATTGTTGGGCACAGAACCGAATGCCCTTCACATCACAGGATACTCTCCAGTATGAAGCATGAAAACAAATGAACCAAATTAAAAAAATAGGAGGAAAGAGAAAGCTAATAAGGGGACCCAGACAGTATGACTCCTGGGCCAGAGAAAGCCCTTGAGGGCTGTAACTAGCTGTGAATCTTGAAGACATTCCCAATCTGGGGAAAAAAAAAAAAAAAAAATAAATCTTACCATGCGACTCCTGTCTTTTAGGATGATATGCCGCTCTAGGAAACCTAAATGTATTCTTGTATGAAATAGTTCAGATGACTCTATGTTAAACATACATGCTTCTTCTCAGAACAGACTTTCTATGTTCAAAGAAAAGCTGTCCAGGAATTCTTTGAGTCAGATTTTCAAGTGAACCAAGTGAAGTAGTTTAGTAAGAAGGCATCATTTAAACTTTTGAAATACATACGTAGTAAGAAATAGTCTACATGTACGAAATATTCTAGAAAAAGTAGTAGGTTTAGCTATAAAAAAGCTACATCATTTATTTGTTGACCTTTGCTCAATTAACTAGTTAGCACTAGTTTAAAACTATAGAGCTGTCTTATGTCCAAACCAAAGAAGTATTAGTTAACAGATCCTGATTCTATGAACGTTTATGTCACACATTTCCCATGTGATGTTGGTCAGTTGGGGTTAGCGCTGAAGAGGATGCCTGTTGGGAGCAACAGCAACATTTTCCTACTGTGTAGCATAATTTTTTCATGTCTGTCAAGTGCTCTGAGATTTTCAATAGTAGGTGCTATAAAAGTCTGGGGAACAGCAATTTATTACTATTATAAATTATGATTATTATATAAATTGAAACTATGATGGTTTGTTTATTTTTAAACTAGATTCAGTCTTTTCTGTTCTTGTAATGTATACTTCCTTTGAATTTCCCACACTCTGTATTTCCTTTTTCATACTCTTTCCTTCAAGAGAATATATTTTGTTGCCATAGCAATATTTCCCTACCTTGCAATTTTATCATAGTGGCTTTCCTTCAGGTTTCTCTAAGCTGCAACTAACACCCACCCAGCCAACACAGCCTCCCCCCACCCCTAAACCTCTCCGTTCCCCCAATCTCTTACTACTTAGTAACTTCTCTACAGTCTATCTTTATCTTTAAATACAGACACACTCCAACATACTCTTCCAAAGTACTCTGGGCTAAAAAGAGATGTTAATTAAAAATGCTGATAAGAGTCAGTGACACCTGTTGTTTCACATTTATTTTACTCAACCTTGTCTGTTAAATCCTAGCCTTTATTGCATTAATTCGCTTCTGCTTTTCTTCTTTTCCAGCTTTATCCCTCTCATTCTGGTGATCATGTAAACTTAACAGTATGTCTTGAAAGCTGGGTTTTATTGAGCAAACATATCAGCGTGTCTACACACTAAAGACAGCTCTGTAACAGAGGGCCAGTATCACCGCTATGGTTAAGGATGAGTTGCTGCCTCTGTAATAAATCCCTATTGTATACGTGTGATGTCTCTGCAATTTCAAACTGCAGCAGACAAATTTGGTATTAAAGTTAAGATGAACAGGCCCTTTTCCTCCTTGACTTTCCATGAGGTACAGGGCCAATTCTCCTTCATGCCTGACACTGGATAAGATGCATTTCTTTAGTGCTAAGACAGCTCAGAGAAAATATATTAGCTCAATATTTTTTAAAGCTGGCTGCCTAAAGATGAAGATATCTAATTACAAAGTCATGGTGCAGGGCCAAATTTCGAATCACTTGTTGAGTTACAGGTCTGTTACCGCTTATTTACTTTTTCCATCTAGGTTTGTCAGCAGCCAATATTACTTCTTTATAGTAAAATAATGCAGTGGTAATGCTCGTAAAATTCCCACACATAAGAACTCCATTACAGCAAATATAGCCACAGGAGAGCCAGACAAGAAATCTATCTAACTGTGATCATATGAATTTTGGCACATTTTTGAGTGAGGAAATGGAAAACTAATGAGTATTTTATGCTTTTTATCTACAGCATCATGTACAATAACATGAAACGTAAGAACAACCATTTGCTCAGACTAAAGGTACATCTAACCTAACACCTTTCCAACAGGTAGGTGCCTAAGAAAGAATGTAAGTACAGGGGAAGATTATGGTGCTATTTCCCTAAGTAGTCTCCTGGTCTCCAATGATTTGTGGTTCAGGGATTTGATGAGCCAGAGGTTGTTTCTATGCTGATATTCCTCAGTGAATTTCTCTTCCCTGAACCTTGCCTTTCAACTCATATACAATTTTATCACCCACAACATCCTGTGGTATGGAGCTTCATGTTTTAATTATATGTTACGTGAAGAATCACGGTATTTTGAAACTGCCACATGTTAGCTTCACTTGGCGACCCCTAGTTTTTGTATTAGAAGCAGCAGTGAGCAGTCATTTACTGTGCTCTTTCTCCCTAACACTCACAATTTAATAGATCTCTATCTCAGCTGCCTCCTCTATAGGTTGAGGAGTTCTAGTCTACTGAGTCATTCCTTTCACTAAAGCTGTTTCATGCCTTTAATCATCCTGACTGCCCTTCCTAAAGCTTTTTGAGTGCTACTACATCCTTTTACAGATTATGGGACTCCAAAACTACACACAAAATTCAGGTGAACTGAAGTTCACTGTTTCGTTGTCTATTCCTTTTCTAAGAATTCCTGGCATCCAATTTGCTTTTTGTACTTGTACTGAGCACTGAACTGACTATTTTACAGCTATAGAGTTATAAGACCAAATTCTTCTTCCAGAATAATGGTAAGTTCAGACTCCATCATTTTATACATGAAGTTAGGAGTCACCCCCAGCCATGTGCTTCACTTTGTATTTATTTACATTTAACTTTATCTTCAGTTTTGACACTATGTCACTGAATCCTGTAAAGCCCTTTTGCTGTTCTTCAGAGCAGGCCCTATCTTTACTAGTCCTAATAATTTTGTATCATCAGCAAATGCTGGCACCTCACTATTGGCTCCTTTGCCAGGCTACTTATAAGTATAGATCTGCTATACTTATAATTTCTATTGGTGACCTTCATTGACAACTGACCATTTAGTCTGTTTCTTACCTTTTAATGAATTACTTATCTATGATAGGGGAGCCTCCCTCTTATCCTGTGGCAGCTTAGTTTCTTTAAGACGTTTTGGTGGGAGACCTTCCAAAAAGGTCTTCAACGGTCAAACTTTCAGCAGCAGCAGCTGGATATCCATTACTGACATGATTGCTGACATCAAAGAATTTGGAGTTTTGAGATGTGACTTGCCTTTACAGAAATCCGATTTGACTCTCCCCCACTATAACATAGTTGTCTACATGTTCACAATTTTTTTTTAATATAGTTTCTACTAATTTCACTGGTACAAAGGTTGGACTTACAGGGCTATAGTTCTTCAAGGTCTCTCCAGACTGTGTTTTGAACACTGACACCATATTTTCCACGTTCCTGCCCTCAGGTGTTAAGGTTATTCTAAATAAGAGGTTATACACCATAGGATGTATTTCAGCTATTTTATGCTTTATACTTAGAAATTCTGGATGAATTCTATCTAGTGCTGGTCATATACTACTCTTTATCTATCTATAGTATAGCCTCTTTTACTGACACTTCAACATTTATCAGTGCAAACTAAGAAACATCCCCATCCTCTCCTATCCTGGCCAACTGGTCTAAAGGGGATTTTAAGAGAGATCTGCATGCCTATCTGCTTTTGGTGTCGTTCTGTAAGCTTTTCTTCATATAATTTTGCTAGTCTTTGTGCCTCTCTCCTTCTATTACAGAAATTATATCTGAGCATCTAAGATCTTTCTGTTAACTGGCCAGTAATAATGTGATACAGGAGCTAGACATTTACAGTGCAAATCATTCAATTTATCTTCAAACAGCTCACCTTTACATGGCTAATCTAAGCTAATCAGGTAGGCTCCCTTTATAGTTAATTGATAGGCATAGGCACTGACGTTTGATTCTTCATGCTTATCTTAGACATCTCCCTTCGATAGGATTACTCATCCTTTGGGTGCCCATGCCTTCATACTAACTACAGAGGAAGCCCAGATGAGCGAGTAGGACATCTAAATTCTACATTATTAAGTCAGGAGAGGTGAGGTGCACCCCCAAGACACTACATCCAGTTATTGGACAATTGCCTATTGCTGACTTTTGTTCTAAATTTTACTTATGGTATCCTTTCCTTAGCAGGCTCTTCAGTTCTGAAGAACCATAACAGGGAGCTCTGCATTTGAAGATAGGAAGGCTTAGGACAGCCTGACTGTTCAACTAGCTCTCCCTGGAGAGTACTGGATGGAAGTGGGAGAAAAGTCAGAAAAATAAAGCTCTTTAGGGAGCAAAACATTTTTTTTGCACACAACAAATGGATTACAGATTGCCAAGCCGTGTTCTGTTCTGATCTGATGAGCTGAGCTAAAGACAGAATATTGTCAGATGGTCCATATACAGAAAAGTGAAGTGTAATGGTGGGGTCTAGGAAGGCTGTGAAGATGAATGAAGAAAAGATTATCTTGGTAAAGAGATGAGACATGAATGAATCTGGAAAGACCGCAAGGAAAAAAAGAAAACGTCTTAAATTCAGGTTCTTGGTCAGGACCTCAAGAAAAGATTTTTGACTTTCAGTCCAGAAGGAGATACCATAGGTAGAATTGATGGCGAGGGCGTAACTGATAACCTGCAAATGAAAGCTGAAGCTGACTTACTGCAGCTGCTCAAGGGTGGACATGTGTTGTTAAGAACTTGTTGAGTTTTTGTCCATGGATATAGTATATTTGCATTGTTTCTGCACTTGATGTATGCCCAAAGCCCCTCAGATTTCAGGGGAATTGCACAGCTGGCACAGCAGGAAAAAGCCACCTTATGAGGGCAGATTATCAGTTACACAACACAACAAAACAACAGTCTCTATGTGGGCTCAGCTTCTAAAAGTAGCAATATCAAAGTCAGATTAACCAGCATGTGGGAATAGCCTTGGCACAAAGAACATTAGTCCAGCGTAGCTATTCTGTGTTCCTTTTTTCTAGTGCAGTCCCATGGGTGGGGACATAGCAGAGAACTGGAGGACCTATTGGCACTCTGGGCCACCAAACAGCCATCTGTTGGTGGCTGTGGGTAATGGCTCTGTATTAGAGTAGCTCTGGGACTGCAAGTGTGTGGGAGGGGCCATTTTTCCCATGCTCCAAGCAATGTCTCCCATTAGGTTCAGCAGAAAATCTTGCCCAGATCTCTGACAGATTTCTTGTAGTTTATCTTCATGGGATTTTATTCTCCTGAATTATGTCATGTCATTTATTCCCCGCCCCCGCCCTGATATTTTGCTCAGTATTTCTTACATTGCAATCACCACTAGAGAATTAAATCCTGGATCCACTCCTGTGGCATCAAAGCATCTGACTGAAATTGAAAATTGTTGTGGAGCTGGTTTAAGAAAAAAAAAATCATTAGGAACATAGGACTGAAGCAAAGACATTCTAAACTTTTCCTGAGATATTTAACCTCTTTAGCTGCAAATATAATCTAGTTCCATTAAATAGGTGCCTTTATTTCTTGTTTCTAAAACAGGTCAAGAAGCATGACCAGAGGAATCTTTTCATGTGCAGTTCCATCACAGCAATTGAAATTCTCATTTATCAGTGCCATGGTAATATGAAAACCTTTGGTTTTGATCGTTTTCACAAGATGACAAGAAATGACTCTTCAAAGTCCTCTCCAGAAGGTGCTACTTTAGTCAGAACGCTGCTACTGAACTTACTCCCATAGAGATGAATTCTGTTCATGTGGCCACCATAGAGAACCTGACTGACATCAGTGGTCATTTTATCTGAAGGCATAATTTAATGCCTAATAGGTTACCTTATGAATATAAAAGACATTCTTAGTCCTGAACCATGTCATCATTAATGTTTATACATATTTTGTGACACAATATGTACCAAGATAATTATAGATTCTACTTTTAGGGTGCTCTTAAAAAGGATCATAAAAGCTCTTTGCTCACTCTGTCCCTCAGTTCCATACAGTTGGCAGCAGGTGGGATTTGGAACTATTCCTATGGAGTTGTGGCATCTTTTTGCCTTTGATTTAGGATAGAATACTCACAGTGAATATCTACTTTGCAAATTGTAGTGTAGTGGTATGGGAACCTGCTTACCAAGGGGTAGTTAGTACTGCATAAGTGATGTACCTGCAGGGCGAAAGAGCTTTATTTTAGCTTTTCAAAGGCTGTCTTGGACTTAAGTGATAACTGACTGTGTCAAGGCATCATGTCAGGTAGTATAGCAGTACACTTCAGAACTCTTGAATAGTGAAGTGATTCATAAAAATCAGTACTGGCTGTACACAGATCTTGCCTGATGCTAATGACCACCTACTTTCTCATCTCCTTTACGAGTGTTTATTTACAAAGGAGGTCTATCAAACTCTGTGTGTAAGGTCATACCACTTTATGAATGTTCTGCCCAGAATGTAGCTAAATTCTTATTTGCATTTAACCAGTAGCATCTTAAATTGAACACTGGGAAGAGTACACAACACTTGAGAAGATTTGTGAAGGAGTAAAAACAGTGACAGTAAAAACATAGTGGAGGTTTTCATTTTTGGATTCAGACAAAGGAGAATCTTTCATTAATCCATCCAAAATTCTACCAGTGAATGTGATCAGAGCTGCACTTTGCTCTTGAAAGAAGCAAATGCACTATCTTGTTATTTACAACAGAACTTTGCTTTGTAGGGAAACATATTTGTACTATGGGAAAAAAACCCTATGACAGTCTCTTAATGGAATTATCAGATAGAAAGGTCCAAATGGTTTTGAGTCTTAGTATTTTTCCATGTAAAAAAAAGCAAAAAGGTCCTTAAACTGCGTATTCACGAACACAAGAACAGAAATACAAAGAAAGAAAGGCCACAGAAGAAACATGGAGCTGCGTCTGCATTCTAATTCTAAAAC
>VZTL01072676.1:96929-107867 GCA_013400535.1 Scopus umbretta | reverse complement strand
AAAAAAAAAAAAAAAAAAAAGAAGCAAGCAGCAACGCACATAGCCTCTCTCTCTCGGGCAGAAAAGAAATTTAAAACCTGATTGAAAGAATGGATTCAACCTTCAGCTTTGAATGGCTCAGGTTATATCAGAAATTCCATTAATTTTTCACTCCGGGTTTTTCTTTTTAACCTTTTGTTGTGGGGGTTGGTTTTTTGGTGGTCTTCCCCCCCCTTTTTTTTTTCCCCCCATCTTTAAATGAGGTATCGATGGTTTAAAGCACAGCGCTGAGCAGAGCAGACTTTGGAAACAGATTTCAAGCCTGTTAGCCCTGGATGGCACATGGTAAGGAGCAGGGACGCTTCTCCTAGTCACAAAGAAGGGAATTAAAAAAAAGGGACAAGAAAGTTGTGTACGTTCAAGACAAGTAAACATTATACATGTGTTCATGAGACTGGGAAGGAGAAATACTGTATTTCAGCTCCCCTTCTCTGTTTTTGGTTTGATTATTTTTCTTTTTTTCTTCACTTCTCTACGTAACAAATAAATAAATATGCTAACACTAACGGTACATAAAATAACCCGTTTTCACTTAATTCCTATGCACATCTTCTGAGACGTTATGGAAATGAGCAAGTATTTTCATTACACCAAGAAATGTAAAGCAGCACGAAAAGTTCACGATTACTAGTCTTTATCTTCAAATAAAAGACTATGCTATCAATTTCCTGTCCTCAACTTGCCCAAATACATCCTCCCAAAATTGCATGGGACAAAAAGACAGTTAAAAGTAAAAAATCCCAGAATAAAGCATCAAACCTTCACTTTCGAATTCAAAACTGAAACACAGGACAGTTTCATTTTCAATGATTTATTACTTTTTATGGACAGAAGGTCTCGTTTAATATTTTCCCAATTCCCACTGCCTGCATGATGTTTCTTTTTTTTTTTTTTTTCCTTTCCTTCCTTCTTTCTTTCTTTCCCCCTTTCTTTTTTCCTTTTTTAGGTTGTGCTAGCAGAGGCAAATAAAATAAAGTCCAAAGTAGCGTCATTTTGTCTCCTTTGTACAACGGTACCTTAAAGAAAGATGACAGTTTCTCGAGTCCTTAGCTGCTACATGCAGGTTCTGCTTGGGCAGTGTCAGTTATGTACAGTACTGGTCAGAAGCGAAGGATGAAATGGAAAATTTCACCTCTTCTACAAAGTTGTCAAGTCAGTCTGATGGTCCTTGGAACCAGTCTGTAAATGGGGGTTTGAACCAGAGGAAGAAGACCTGCCCTTCGTGTTGGGCAGTTTGTGATCTTTTTTCCACTTCATTCTTCTGTTCTGAAACCAGATCTTGATCTGGCGCTCAGAGAGACACAAAGTGTGGGCTATCTCGATACGGCGGCGCCTGGTCAGGTACCTGTTAAAATGAAATTCTTTTTCCAGTTCTAGGACTTGCTGTCTGGTGTAAGCTGTGCGGGAGCGTTTAGGTTCCCCTCCGTTGTAATTGGGATTCACTGGGAAAAAAATACGGAGAACTTTACAAAGCTAATCTTGACTTGCCGGTTCGACTTTACAAAAGAAAACCTTACGAGCTGCGAGCATGTGGCCGGGCTGGATTCGTCCCAGTTGCTTACAATGGACGGGCTGCTCTCCCCCTCATTTAAGGCAGGCACTACGGGCACACGCAGCTAGGTAGGCTGGGAGCCCCGAGCAGGCTCCTAAAATGGAGTTTTTCTCCTGCACGGCAAAGCCCCGCATGGCCAACGGCCTATTTCCTCAGCAATAAAAATTTATGACGAGTGTAATTGGCTACCTCGGCTTAAGAAGCTCGTCCCCGAGTCCGGCAGGGACTCGAGCGAGCGCCGCTGAGGACGATCGGAAGCAGGGTAGAAGAGCAAAGTAAGAAGAGGATCCTTACCCGAGTTAACATGGACTTTCTTCATCCAGGGGTAAACTACCGCTGGCTGCTTAAGTGCTGACCCGTTTGGGGCTTTGAGGGCCGGCTGCTGGCTGCAGGCTCGCGAGTTGGACATTGGAGGCGGTGGACAATGCTCTGCTTGGCCGGGGAAGTGGCTCGCTGGGCCGGATTGCTCCTGTCCGTGACCCCGCGGCTGCACGGCAGAGCCTTGGGCATTGCTACAGCTAAAGGGCTGCTCGCTGTAGTTTGACCGTGGGTAGAGCCCCTGGTGCTGGAAATCAGAGCCCTGCGAGGCACTGTAGTACTCGGCCCCCTGCTCGCCTAGGTAGCTATTCTGCAAATATTCCTCGCAAGGAGGAAATTTGGGATCCACATACTTAGAGTTCACCATATACGAACTCATGGCCATTAATTTCTGAAGGTAGAAAATACTAATTTTTCTCGTGTTGTCTTTTTTCCCCCTGCCATAGAGCCCTCCTACTTGCTGTCAACTGAATAAAGTTAGGCGGGCATGTGACCGGCCCGGCCAATGGGGAGGCGGGAGCCGATCACCGGATTTCTCCGCAGCTCAGCATTTCCACCAATTTCACTCAATAATATCCCCGTAACCGAGTGACCCCCCTCTCCGGCGGGTCGCAGCTCCCCCCCCCCGCCCCGGCTCAGGTAGCGGAGGTGCAGGGATGCTCCTGGGGCGGCGGCCGCCTCCCCGGCCCGCAGGTAGGGCCAGCCTTTTGTCTGAGCTGCCTCCCCGCAGCCCCCCGCGGACGGTGCCCCGCCGCCTGGCTCACCAGCCGCAGCCGCCCCCGGGGGCTTGTTACCTCGCCTTAAATAAAACACGGCAAGAAATACAGGGAGCGAGGAGCCGGAGTGGGGTTGGAAGGGAGGAAGCCGGTAAGGAGGCGAGGAAAAGAGAAGCCGTCAAAGAAGGGGGCAATATGACGTACAATAGACCAGTCCTGTCTTTGTCTCGCAGAGGTCATCCAAAAGTTACCAGAATTTAGTTCTGCTGAATAAAATTAGGCAATCAGTAACTTCTCATTCACTTCCAAGCCTCAGGATATATGTGTGCATACGTACGTCCGCACACACGCAGACGCGCACGTGTATATATAAAAATCCGTCCACGCCTGTCTGCAAAGTCATACAGATGGCAAGAAACCGTTCACTTTTAACCACTGAAGTCAAATCAATTGCACTGAAGACGGCATTTAATTAGGTTAAAAATATCACGGGTTTAATGAGATAAATTCGGTCTTCATTCATCAATATCATTCCTGGAGCACAAGTAAATACCTTCCAGTGAGGCGAATGCTGCTTTTGATGCTGTCGTAAATATTTTGATGCGATCTGGACCCTTGACAGGAAAATTTTGCTAACGTCTGGCAGATCGAGCTAATTTATGAGTATCTTTTTAAAGATTCATTCACTGATTGGTAGATAATTTTTTTTTTTTTCGGAAAATTTGTGACTTCTGGTGAGATTAACTGTTTAAATTCACAGTCTGTCAGTGAGAGTTACGACTGAACGACTACTGAATTTTTAAGAGACGTCCTAAAATCTAGCAGAAAGGAGGGAGGCAGCAAAACTTTTATAATTTCTGAGTGATCAGCACGCACATGCCTTTTGATTCCGCCAGTATTTAAACTTCTAACCATTTGCAGAAAGGTGAAGTTTTTGCATCGACCATATATTCCCCTAGAATCGAATCTGTGACTATATGAATATCACACAAATTCGGTTCTACAGGGTATATATAGACAACGTAATAACATTCTGTTTTCATCTACAATATAGCAGGTCTTTGCAATTCTCTTAGTCCTTACTGTCTTCTGAGGAATGCAAACTATTCTGCTGGGACTCAGTTCTGAAATACGGATTTGCAGGAAGGTGGGATTTCAGAAAAGATTCACGCTTGTGATTATCGCTGCGATAGAGCTCTACGACTCTCCACCAATTTATAGCGAGGAATTTCGCCTACCAAATTCTCAGAAAGACCTGCTGCTCACTTTAAATGCTCTGCCGTTTACGTCCTCGCTACGGAAAACGGACGTTACCGGTCAAATTGCGCTACTTAGAATAATAATGGTTAAAATCATTTAGAAAAGAGCCTTTATCTCTTTAGGCTAACAGGAATCTGAAGAGATTCTCCATAATTAGAAATCCCTCCCCCCCGCCCCCCCCCCCAAAAAAAAAAAAAAAAAGAATTAAAAAGGAAAAATCGAAACAGAAGCAAAACAGCCGACAACAGAAACAGCGATTGGTGAAAAAGAGGAGATTAAAGGCTGGAGTTATTCGCTCTCGGGAAGAGGAGAGTTTCCAAATTTACCTTCATCCCATTATGCTGGTCTAGCTATTATCCCCGCGAGCTGCCTGCGAGCCGCAGCCTCGCACCCTCCCAGGTTCTCCCCGCCGTAGCGTTTATGGTGAAGGGCAGGGCGAGAGGTCAGCCGAAATCATTTACAAACATATCACAAAGTTTCATTATTTTTACTTTGTCGACAGCGGCACACAGGAGTACAAAAGTTCATGAATTGTGTCTGACCCAGCTCCTCACTGCTGTCCTGCGGTCAACCTCTTCTCCTTCCACTATTTAAAACAGGCACCATAAGGACAAATAATGGTGCGGGTGTGATACATCCAACCACTGCGGAGGGCAGATTTGGGGGTGTTGCGTTTATCCGAGCGATGTGTACCGGTTTGTTTGCCTGCCTCCAACTCCCAGCTGCCTGATCTGGGGGATGCTATTTTTAAACATCTGCTTCCTTAGCACTGCGGCGGTGTCTTCTTCACAGCAAGTGCAACTCGAAACGACTTTGTGTCCCTAATCTCCCCCCCTCCGCCGCCGCCCTGGATTATTTAAATCTCCACCCAACTATTTTAAGAGGCTCTCCCCGCTTTCTCCTCCTTTCTCTGTGGGGAGGGGGCATCCCCCCCCCCCCCACCCCCCACCCCCCGAGGGGGGTATTACCCCCCCGGCTGAACTGGCAGGATAACCGCTACCACCCCCCAAACCGAGCCTGCGTTTGGGGAGCGGACACAAGCCCGCCGAGGGCTGCCCGGGGAGAAGCGATGAGGCTGGGGAAGCAGCAGCTCCCCGCTCTCCCTAATACTACACATTTTCATATTTGTTAGACGCTGTGACCTGCGTTTCACCTTATTGCACGACTTGCTCAGACAGGTCAAAGCCAAAGAATTATTGATGAACAAAAGCGTTATATATTCACCTCCTGTTCAACTGCCCATACAAAATGCTTTTGATCTATCAGGCTTTTTGTGTTCTGGTTCATAATCGGCATGCTAAATGTACGTTGGCAGAAAACAAGTAATCCATACATTTAGGGCCGGCCCTGGAATAAAATGCCAAGGGCATCTACATAGCGCAGGGCTGAGCTGCGGGGGGAGGAAAGTTACCTATGGAACACAATTAAAACTGCAACGCTGGAGGCTGTTCTTCAGTTCGCATTTAAAGGGCTCGAAACCCCTTATCTCAACGTAAGGCAAAATGAGAAGGAGAAGCCTGGCACAAGCGGTGAAAGAGATTATTTATCAGGAAGCAGGGAGAGGAAACAGGGAGAAACGCAAACAAACACAGCTCGGCTCCTCTACACGCTCCCGGTCAGAGCGGGGCTGGCAGAAGCAGGCAGGGCAACCGTGTACCTAATGAATGCATCTCCAAACCTCAGGCTTTCTTTGCCTCCTTGGGAGACAAGCCGCTCTCAGTCTGAAGCACCAGGACTCATGCGCTTAGCTCCCTACTGCAGCCAGAAACAGCGTTTCAGTCAACAGCATCTCCCGCTACACGCTGATCTGCTGCCCTCCCCTCCGTCCCCCCAGCCCAGCTCAGGCGGGACCGTCGGGGACGCGAAAACCCCTGGAGTAAGAGGTTGCCCTCCCAAGCTCAGATACCCATTGCCCTCCGTGCCTTCACGGCGCTCAAATCCACCTTCGAATCTCCCTTGCCCGGGGAGAGCTCGTACCGGAGGGATCAGCCCCACCGCCCCGCACGACCCGGCTGCAGCGTGGGCTGGCCCGGCTGGCTAGGGCTGACAGCCTCCGGAGCTGCCGCCTCTTTTCACTCATTCACCAGGCTGTGCCAAACGAGGTTAACATTAGAGAGCGGGCAGGACTCTGCTTTGAATCCCGTCTGGAGAAAAGAGGGGGAGTAGCCAAGGTTATGAGGCGCTGGGACACAACGTGATCCGTCGGGGCTCTGCACGGGGAGGCGCTGCACAGTCCCGCCGAGTTAAAATGGAAACGCTGCTAATTGCTTCAGAGTGCTTAAGAGCAGGAGGACACCTGTACAGCCCTATAATAAACGCTCAGGAGACTGCAACTCTACTTTTAACGCCAGCCAGGATCATGACATGGTACCACGAGCCGACTCCACGACAGCCTTCACATGCTGACACAGTCCTTTTTTTTTTTTTTTTTTCTTTTGGTAACAATATTCAGCAGGGATACATCAGTTAAAATTCTTCCCGTCTGAAGGGAAGAAACAGGATTTTCAAGCATCGCAAACTCTACAAGAAACAAGAGGTTACTCACCGTGGATGTCCTTCCATGTTGCCGAACCTGTTGCAACAAAAACGTTTGTTACTGTTGTATTCCACATACGGGTGATATTTCTGGAGAACAGTTACAGACCACGTTTGACAAATGAAGGCAGAGAGGAGCTGGTGGTAAATCCTGCGAGCAGCGGAGTGGTGGGGTGGAAGCCCCTTCCGAATGAGGACCACATTGCGTTCAGGCAGTTTTTTATGAACACATGCTTTCCCTGTGTCCGGGGTGTGATCTTTCACTTTTAATATTCATCGTCTAGATTTTACACTGGACAATTTCTAAAGGGATGAAAAGTCAGACCTCCCTCTTTCACTGATGGAAAAAAAAAAAAAAAAGGAATAACAAAGGCCTTTTTTTTTGTTCTGTGGCAATCCAGTCACTTACAAATGAAATATTCAGATCACCTCTGCTAAACCATCACCCATAAAATGTCACAATATGCCATGCAGCATCGTATTCATGCTGAGCACAGAAAGAACTAAAATTTTATAAGAATAAATCTCGGATTCCTCTAGGATAGGTCCCCTTTAAGATCACCTAATTAACCAGACAGTAACCAGGAGACATGCGGCTTTGTTTGCATTATAGAAGGACGGATTTGACTTGAACTTTCCTTCAAATCTTTTAATAAATACAGTCAAAGATCACGTTAAGGAAAACAAAAACACGCGCTCAGTCTAAGGCTCCTGAAAGGCATCGTATATTTTAGAGTAAAGTACTAATATTGGGGGTTTCTTTTCTGTAAGCGATTTTTCACCCCTTCTATTGCCTTCCTACGATATCGTAGAGAGTTGTTGTATTACGCACAGCGCAGTTGCCTCGGTATCAATAGCTGACTAGATAGAGCCTCCCAAGACGGTTTTTGTTAAAAAAAAAAAAAAAAAAAAAATTAGTTCTGCCCACTTTTGATAGCATTCAGAGTTTGCGAGGACAGTGGATTAATATCAGCATTTCGGCACTAAACGTTCCCTTACCGTTCCTTTCCTTTCTTTTTTAGCCTTTTTTTTTTTTTTTTTTTAAATAAAAAAGGTTAGCTTCAAACCAGACGTCCCATTAAATTCAGAAATCTCAGCCGGGGAGCAGCCCGCTCCTCCCGGCGCTGCCCTTAGCCACCTGAGCTCTACCTGTCCGTTTTCCCCAGCCAAGCCGTTCCGCGTTGCCGGGCGGAGCAGCGCTGGTCCCCCACTCCCACGGAGTTTCCCGGGGCACAAAGGGAGCCCGAGCGCGGGGGTGGCAGCGGGGAGGCTGGTAGCGGACTTACTGCGCGCTCCCCCCGCGGCCGGGGGGACCCGGGAGCAGAGGTGCCTGCACGGCCGCATTCCCGCAGACGGTTCCCTGCTAACACTTTCCCGATTACTGCTTCCAGGAACGAAAGCATCTGCACTTGTATGCTCTTAAACTAATTTATGGTGGGAATTATATTTTGGCTTGTCAACTCTCAAGCCATAAAACAAAGTTTATTGGAATCACGTGCTTCTAAATAGCCACTCAGGACCTATCTCTGTGGAACCATAAATAACCTTCAGCTTTAAACTTTTATTCGCTAAATAAAGGTTCGCTGAATCTGCCCTGTAAAACGGGACTGGGTCGGAATAGCGGGGATGGGCGGGAGGTCAGCTCCGCGGCGTTACGCCGGCCTTTTTGAGGAGCGTGTTGTGGGAAAGCTGCTGGGAGGGGAGTCGGCGCTCCCAAATTGCTCTCGAGAAGGCAGCCGGGTGCATTTTGCCGTGGGGACCCGCCTGAACCCTTTCTTTGCATCTCTTAGGGGACAGGAAAGCCCACCGTTAGGAAAAAAAACAAAAAACAAAAAACAAAAAAACCCACAAAACCACTAAACAGAGGTACTGCGGGGAGAGGGGGGGTCCCTCTCTCCCTTCCCGGGATGTTTATGGCATTTTGGTCAGGCGCCCCTGGAGAATGGTTTTGACCCGTTCACCTCCTGAGCTGTTGCTCGGGCGAGCTGTGCCAGGGGCTGCGGGCTCGCCAGGCACCCGACGGACCTCCGCAAGCGACCAAACTGCTGGAAACAGCGAGGGCACCGGGCTTTGGAAAGGGAGAAAGTGTGAAGCCTGCCACAATGAGATCTTTGAGGACTGGAAGTTTAAGGAGGGTTATAAAACAATAAAACAGCCCTGGTGTGAAGGGAGCAGGGTGTGAGTTAGCAAATGAGAATTTCAAGGAGCCCAAGCACAGGAAGTCAAATGTCCCTGGCAGCCACACAGCATAAAGGAACCCGGGCATCAGCTCCCAATCTGTCATGGCTAAGAGGAGGAAGTCGGAGCGGCCAGCAGCTCCCGGTGCCTCCAAGGAGGGGCTTGTCCCTTCCCCCGGGGGCGGGCAGCCGCGTCCGCCCCGTCGGGGACCGGCGGCGGGCAGAGGGGACCGGCCGCTCCGCCGCCCGCCGGTGCGCCTCGGCGCAGGGGCTCAGCAGCGGAGGGCGAGCCAGCTGCAGCTCCTTGCCGGGTGGTGCCTGTCTAGCGGCAGGGTCAGGTCCCTCCTGGTCTGCCCTTGCTTGGCCGTTTCCTACCGAATCTGGCTATACAAGTTTGAAGTTGCCCGAAAGGGGCAGCTCAGCTCTCGCCGTGCTCTTGAGGCGGCTCAAAGCACAGCTGGTCGGTTCCTTTTTCTCCGGAGAGCAGGAGGCTCCCCGAGCAACCTTCCTGCCTCTGCTTTCCGACGCGGGGTTACTTTGCCTTCCGCTATCTGCCTTGCCCCTTGTCAGTGCTTCAGCCGTACGGCATCGTCACCTTCGTGCTTTATGAATGGCCTAAGCTGGGATACGGCTCTTTCTCGCCGTTCCCTCTCCTGCCCAGGACAGCTGGCAGGGGCAGTGCGCAAGGTGACATTTCGGCAACTTCATCGGGTGGCCGATGAAAGCCCGGGGGATCTGGCCAGGCGCCCCCCGGGAGAGGGGTGGGCTGCCCTGCGTGGGGCTGGCTCCTGGGTCGCTTTTAGCACCGCCCGTGCTCTCAGCCCCGGGCAGGGACGGGGGGGAAACCTCCAGGGGGCTGTACCCCCGGGCCTGGGCATGGCAGGCGCTGGACCAGGCTCCGTGGCAGCCACCAGCCCCTCTTCCACCCCAAACTCCCCTTCCTCACTGGCCGCCGGGGGAACGGCTGCAGCGGCAGGCAGCTGCAGCAAGACAGGACGCCCGTCCCCTGGGAAGGTGAAGGGAAAGGCTACGGGTCGGGATGTGAGAGGAAAGGGTCCCGCTGGAAAGTCCAACAAAACGCGGGGAAAACAGGCTGGGACGACAAGGACCGTGATGCAGAGTCCGATGCTTTTGCCCCGGGCCTGGCAGCGGGTGCTGGGTACGGCGGAGGTCACGGGTGGGCTCCAGCCCCTGCGCCGGCACGGGGAGCGTCACGTCCCTCCCCGCGTGTCTGCGATCGCTTCTTGGCGCATCCCGAGGCCAAGGGGAGCTCACGGTTTCGGGACAGGGTGCTGTCCACCAGCTCTGTTCAAGCGGGCGTGGGAAGATCGGAGCCGTGGCGAGGCAGGCAGCGTGGCAGCGCTGCGGGAGGGCGGCCGAGGCATCGGCCCCTGGCACACGGGGCGGGAGCGGCAGCCCGGGCCGGGAATGTGCTGCGGCAAAAAAGTAGTGCGGGAGGCTGGGGCTGGAAGAGGTGAGGCTGTGGGAGAGGGAGGAGATGGTGTGAGAGATTCAACTCCTCCCGTGATCTAGGGGCAAGATGAATGTTTCTGCAACTAAGTCATTCTAGCCCTGAGATTTTGAGGGGGGAACTGGGAGGATTCTCGCATCTCCTATTCTACAATGCAGATGTAAAAGTTGACGTTGCAGCTCTGGCCAGTTCATTCTCCAAGCTTTTATGCGAGTTCTCATATTCGGGGCTGACGATCTGGAGATGGATAAGATGTGGAATGAAGTAACCCAGTAATAACTGGTTTCCCTCCGGTAACTGTTGCGATAAAAGTGTTGGGGAAATTGAATCGCATGTGTAAACCACCTTCGCTCTCGGTGCTACTTGACAGACACGAAGACCAGCATCCTACCCCGAGGACCACACCGCCAGAAAATGACAGGCTCCACCTCTGGCTTTGAAGACCTACCGAGCGCCCTGATAGCGTCCAACGCATTACCCCCCCGCTGCTTTTATCATAGCCCCGACCTTTCAGCAGTCACCTCACCGCCCACGCCCTCGCCGAGCAGGGTGTGGGCATGCAAAGGCCCCTGCCCGCAGCACCCCGCGCCCGCGGGCAGATCCGGCGGCAGCGGAGACCCGGAGCGGGCAGGGCAGCGGGGAGCCGCGCCTCCACATCAAACGGGGGCGGCGGCGGCACCCCCGGGTCCGCAGGGGAGGAGGGCGAGGAGCACGGGGCAGGGAGGGGAGGCCGTGGGCCGTGGGAGCGCCTAGCTGGGGCAGGCAGGGCCCGGGGGCCGCCAGGGTCATGTCCGGGCACGGCTGGGGCAGGTGAAGCCTGGAGGCAACAGGTGAGGCGGAGGCAGGGAAATCTGCCGGGCCCCGGCTTGC
>VZTL01072676.1:29100-39916 GCA_013400535.1 Scopus umbretta | reverse complement strand
GAGCGCAGCCTCCGCGGGCGTTTCCGCGGAGCCGGTGCTGCGCTCCCGGCTGCGGAGAGGAGCACAGGGGCAAAGAGTGCCAAGGGGGGGTGTTGGAGATGCGGCTGCGCCGAAACGGCGCGGAGAAAGGGTAAACCGCGCTCGCTGCGTGCTGCCGGTAATAAAGTGTTAAATCACAGCGTGAACGCTGGCTGGGGTCCCGCCGGAGAGCCCCGCGCCCCGCCACAGCAAGGGTCACAAGTCCCTGCCTTTTCCAGGACTCGCTTACACGTGTCCTTTTAATTACTCGCTTCTTTTCCTATCACCTTTAATCACCCGGCTATCCCAACGGTATTACGGTATTTAAAAGCACCTATTGAAGAATGTAATGGAAATGTAATATACTGGAGGCTGTAATGGAAATTTCCCTGGCACAATCTGTCTTTTCACTCAACGAGTTTATAGGTTGACAGTAGGTTGTTTTTAACAATTCGAGCTGGAAATGGAAGAACGCTTACAAATGGAGCCAGCTCCCAGCTCACCCGGTTAAATAAACCTCGGGGCACCATCCTTTCAGGGCCAAAGCGGGGAGGAGACCCGCCGGCCGGAGCTCCCGGGATNCCCCGGTCCCGGCTCTGGAAAGGCCGCCGGCCCCCGTGGGGACCCCCGGGTCTGGCACGGCTGTCGCCAAATCCCACGGCGCCTTGCCTGAGCGGGGACAGCCTGCAGGCAGGTGCCACGGGAAACAGCCCGGGATGGCGGTCCGGGGCGCGCCGTTCCTTGTCTGGCTGGTGCCTTTATAGGGATAGAGACGGAGATTATTTTTTCACCGTTTTACTTCAATAAAGACATCCCGAGGCATTATTTACAAGCGCACATAATTTACCTATGCTATTTGGCAAAGCAACTTCGGAAAAGAAAGTGAATGAATAAATACTTCATAACTGCTGGTAGAACAGACTGGCTCCTGTAATGAAGAAAAGATTTATGTCACGTTATTCCAGCCCAAATAGCAGCAGCCTCTGTTTGTCTCAGCCCAGTGCTTCTATTTAAATGTTACTTTCATATATTATGTGGCATTAATTTAACTATAGCTCATTAAGGCAGAATGAAATGGTTAAATTAACTTATCAACCCATAATGATGATGAATGAGGTATTAATTCAGATACAAGCTGGGCAATTTGCAAGTTTACGCATTCTGATGGTTCTCAAATAACATTTTGAATAGCGGGTCAGCGCCTCAATCAATTACATAAGCATGTAAAGTCGGTCTCTCGGAAAAAAATCCTTTTTCATGCATATGCATTAAAACATGTTCGCAATTATCCTCGGAAATTGCCTTCATTGGATTAAGCAGCAGTCTTGGACGCGGGTTCTGGTCTTCCCTGTGCCTTTATTAAAGCTGTGAGCAGCGCTGGCTGCAGCAGCCGAGGCGGGGTGTTTGTTTAAACAATGTTTACCGAGGAAAGGCGAAGCCGCTGCACTGTGCTGCGGAGTGTGTGTGTGTGTGTGTAGTGTGTGCGTGCGTGCGTGTGTGTCTGTGTCTGCCTGCATGCGTGTGTGTGTGTATGTGCGTGTTTTAACAACAATAGGCAAAACTCGGCTGGAAACGCTCCCGTGAATTCGCCAGCAAATTGCGGCTCCTCTCCAAGAGAGCCAGCAAGTCGCTTCGAGGGAGCACTTCATGTTTTCCGCGGACGCAATTAATTACTGTCCTCAAAGAGAGACTTCTGATAAGTGTCCTTTACTTGGACTCCGTTTAGGGCTCTTGACTCATTATCTATGAGTGGTCTTTGTAGGAGGAATATTAGCTGCGCGGGGCTGACACTCGCCTTTTACGTGCTGCGTTGTACAACAGACGCGGTGGCAGGGGGAAGTACTAATTACCTTAAGGCTAGCTAATAACGCAGTTTTCCAACATTACCGCTAACGGGTTGAAGTTAGTAATCAGCAAGAAAATCATCATCAGAAGCGGCGGAGGAATCAGGGGCACCCATGGATTTCGACAGAGCCGCGCTAATGGAAGAGGAGCACACAGATCAGGAGGAGGATGATTATGACCGATCCAGCGTTTTAGGAGAACCTGAAATNGCCCCCCGGGACACCCCCCCCCCCCCCCCCCCCCCGATGGTGCCAGGCTGGCTTTGTCCGCCTGCGTCCGGGCCGTCCTCTCCCGCACCGCTTCTGGGTTAGACGGACACGACCCGAGGTTTCAATCGGGCTGCCCGAGGACAAGACCCTCCCGGGTATCCCCCAAACCGGGAACCGTCTTCCCCTCCGCCCGTGGCCGCAAGCGCCCGGGCCGTAAGCGGTGCCGAGGAGCGGGAGGGCGGCATCCCTCCGGGCGGCCGGGCCACCCAACCTGCGGCCGAGGGGGTCACCACCTCAGCAGGGGCAGCGAGGGGCGGGGGGCGGCGGAGGGCCGCCCTCCGGCTCCNATTAAAACATGTTCGCAATTATCCTCGGAAATTGCCTTCATTGGATTAAGCAGCAGTCTTGGACGCGGGTTCTGGTCTTCCCTGTGCCTTTATTAAAGCTGTGAGCAGCGCTGGCTGCAGCAGCCGAGGCGGGGTGTTTGTTTAAACAATGTTTACCGAGGAAAGGCGAAGCCGCTGCACTGTGCTGCGGAGTGTGTGTGTGTGTGTGTAGTGTGTGCGTGCGTGCGTGTGTGTCTGTGTCTGCCTGCATGCGTGTGTGTGTGTATGTGCGTGTTTTAACAACAATAGGCAAAACTCGGCTGGAAACGCTCCCGTGAATTCGCCAGCAAATTGCGGCTCCTCTCCAAGAGAGCCAGCAAGTCGCTTCGAGGGAGCACTTCATGTTTTCCGCGGACGCAATTAATTACTGTCCTCAAAGAGAGACTTCTGATAAGTGTCCTTTACTTGGACTCCGTTTAGGGCTCTTGACTCATTATCTATGAGTGGTCTTTGTAGGAGGAATATTAGCTGCGCGGGGCTGACACTCGCCTTTTACGTGCTGCGTTGTACAACAGACGCGGTGGCAGGGGGAAGTACTAATTACCTTAAGGCTAGCTAATAACGCAGTTTTCCAACATTACCGCTAACGGGTTGAAGTTAGTAATCAGCAAGAAAATCATCATCAGAAGCGGCGGAGGAATCAGGGGCACCCATGGATTTCGACAGAGCCGCGCTAATGGAAGAGGAGCACACAGATCAGGAGGAGGATGATTATGACCGATCCAGCGTTTTAGGAGAACCTGAAATAGCAGCTCCCCGCCCGCCGGAGGCATTGGGCCGGGGAGCAGCCGCCTTCCCCGGGCACACAGGGACTTTTTAGACTTGTCGGAACCGTTTCAAAACGTTACAGCCCTTCCCCGCCGCCTGCCGCTGCCAGCAAGGCCTCGGCGGAGCATCACTGCCCAGGCAGGGTTCGCCCTTCCGAATCCCGCGACCGAGGCCGGCCCGGTGCCGGCCTGCCCTGGCAGTGGGCTGCAGGCCTTCTGGGGGAGAAGGGTGCCAGCCCGGAGGGGGGGGGGTCCCGGTGGCGGGGGGGAGAGACGGACGCAACGACACACGGGAGGGACACCGCTTCTGACTCCCCGCCCTGGACGCTGAACTCGAGGGTGATTAGAAAGGGGTCCTCTCGCTTCTGCTCCGTCATCTGGTGAAGCCATTCCGTGTTAATTAATCCCTACCAAATGATAAAACCAGAAACGACCCTCCTTTTCCATGACGAGAAAGTGTATATATTTTTAATGATTCGGGTTGATTTCCTTACGAGACAGGGCAGGAAACTGAAGCTCTCCTTTACGTGCTGCCTCGCCCCCTTCCCCGGCAGGATTGCTCCTTTCCCAGCTCTCCCTTTCTCCTCTGGCACCGGCTCCGCTGCTCCCGGTGACCAGACCGAGCGGTGCGGCTCCGGGAGGGGAAACGCCAAAGCCCGGGTGAACGCCCCGCTCTCCCCCAGCCCCGCCAGCTCTGGGGCACGGCCATCAGGGGGGCGGCAGGCTCCGCAGTTTCGTCCCCGTCCCGCTGACCAGGCAAGGGGAGGCCGGGGAGAGACCCGGAGGGGGCGGGCGGGCAGGCAGGCAGAGGGCGGCGGTGCAGGCTGCCCCCGCGTCTCCAGCCAGCCCCCCACGCTCGGGAAACTAACGCGGGGGGGGTGGGGTGGGGGAGGATGGGACGTGGCAAGGAGAAACTTTGCAAAGCTTCGGTGTGAGCGAAGAGGCCGGTGAGACGGACCCCGGCAGCCCCGGGGGAGCAGCGGCTCGGCCTCGGGGCCGCCCCGCACCTGCGGGGGACCCCCCGGGGAAGCACGCCCGGAGCAGGGCAGAGGGCTGGGGCCGGGCACAGCGCTGCGGGTAGGGGCAGGTGGCGGCGAGGGAGGCCGTGGAGAGCCCCGAGGAGGCGGTGATGGCCGGGAGCGGTGCCCGGCGCCCGTCCCGGGTGGGAGTGGGCTCTCCCCGCAGTCGGGCACGGAGCGCTCCTGTACAGCAATTCGGGCTCGCCGTGCGCGTCTCGGTGGCAGCGCCCTTCCCGGGTGGGAAGCACGGAGGACCGGCAGCCTGGGACGCTCCGGGGGTGTGGGTGTCCCTGCCCCACTCGGGCTAGTGCGGGCGGCGAGCCGGCCCACGGGCTGGCCCACACCGCCCCGCTCCGAGGAGGTCCCTTGCGCTGCGGCTCTGCGGCACAAAACTCAATTATAACGGCTGTGATTACAGCGATATATCTCTACCGCGCTCCGCATGCTCGGGTGTCAAGGGTAGTGTTTTAGAGAGGGTGCAAGGGGCAGCAATTCATACGAGAGAGCTGACAGTTCTTTGATGTGAAAATGATGCCCTGATTTTTACTCCAGGGTGCACAACCGAAGAAAGATTACACTGTTTAAAAAGAGAAATTTAAGCCCAGATGATAATAGTAACGAGCCAAGGAGACGAGATATAGGGAAGTCAATTTTACAACTAGAAAAGCAATCTCTGAAGGCCTTGTGCAGCCTATTGGGTCCGAGCGAGTGAAACTAAGTTCCTGATAAATCATTAATCACGGATGATCTTTGCAGCTAAGGACAATCATCCCCGCGCAGGTTCTCATTATCGCCGGCCTCCGAAACCCGGGGACTTGCGGTGCCGTTTGAAGGGAGGCCTCGGACACCGCAGCGGCAGGAGAGGCCCTGGTCTCATCCACTCGTGTCTTGCACTCACCAGGAAGGACTCTCATGACAGGGGAGAAAACAACCCAACAATCCCATTTTAGCCGTCGTCTTTAGAAAACGATGTGAGGTAGAGATTCTGGCTTGAAGTCTTTTTATTAAAAACAAATAAATAAGCTGCTTCTACTCCCCTCCGCCCTCCCGGGACGTAAAACAGGCAGCGCTGCTCGTCCCTGCCCGAAGCGGATCATTTGTTTGCTTCTGTCCCACCCGTGAGGCGCCACTGCCCGTGGGCCTGGGGTGCCGCTGCCTCCCTCCCCGTGTCCCGTCAGAGCCACCNACCAGCCAGCTGGTAGGAGTCCTTCTCCACGCTCAGCGTTTGCAGCCTACTGAACTCGTCAGAAAAATGAAGCTTTCCCCTTTCTCAAACTTCCAGTCTTTTGCTATCCCAGACTCAAAATAGCCGCTCTCAGCCCGTATCGGGAAACCTCTGCGCGGCAGTGATCAGGCAGAGGACGAAACGCATCCTCAAGGCAACTAAGAAAGGACCCGCAAAACTTCAGAGCAGAGAAACACAAAGAAATACATTTTCCAGGGCAGATTTGTCATGGCTTCCGCCTGTTTTGCTGCGTGCGAGTCAACCAGACGGGGGAATACCGGCTGGCTTTGACAGCGAGCGAGTCTTAAAAATTACGGATCGAATCAAAGTTTCAGGAGCAATGGAGAAAGCGCTCAGAAACCCGATCCCGAGCCTTCGGGTACCGCTTCGTCAGCCCGGCCTGCCCCCGCTCGGGGGTCGCCCGCTTTCGGAGGGCCGAGCTGCCCCCCGGGGGGACCCGCGGGGGCCGGCACCGGGCCCTGCCCCGCCGCGGCCCCGGGGGCACCCAGCCTGCTCCTCCGAACCCGGGGCTCTCGGACATCTGTTTTCCCGGGTCAGGTCTCCCTAGGACCCACCGTGGTCCTTCCCTCATTATACGTCAGTTAAAACAGCAGGAAGATGTTTGTTGTCGAACTAAAGAGAACGTATCACCTCTAGTTAAATCTGTAAATTATATTACACCGCTGTTCTGGCTTTGTTTTTCATAAGTTTTAAAAATCCGAACAAATCAATTATATTAGCCATATGGCTTGATCATATCAGCTAATTTCCATTTTTGTACAGTAATTGTTGTTTAAACGCTGACAACTTATTAGTTAAGGTGTTTAGGAAAGATCTCTCCAGTCCTGTCTTCTTTAAAAGATGATTGAAATGACAATGAATACTCCAATAAAGTCATTAAACTATTCTTGCCTGTGTTTTTCACTTTCTGTGTATTTAAAGAGTTTGCAACAGCAGTAGCTGAGCTGCAGCCTGATTTATACTTCTGGAATGGAGGCCATGAGACCGCCAGGCTTTCAACTCAATCTAGTCCAGTTCGTAATGATTTCCTTAAAAGGAGACGGTTTTTGGTACGCAGCAGGTAAGTAGTCATTTTTCTTAGTTATTTTAAAGGTGTGTAGTATCGAGAATGTACAAGTGGTTCCACTCTGGCATTTGCACACTGCAAATATAAAACTTCACCCCTCAGTGATCTTAATACTTCGTCCATTAAATGTACTTACTCATTTAAATGGGAGTGTATTTAACTGCTAGACAGATGGTCTACAGTGCACACAATTATAAAGCAAGGGTTTGTGTACGTTGCCATATTTTAGACTCCAGATTTCCTGCTTCCCTATACATTTCTGCAAGCAGTTTATTTTTCCATACAAAATACTAACACAGGTGGAGGAGCAGTCTGGAATTCATTTCTTCTGCTATCAGAGATCCAGAGCATAGTCCTTCAGGCAATCTTCTTAATTTTCTGACAAGGGTTTTAACTACTTCGGTACTTCAGATTTTTAGAGCATTTTACAAAACATTCTGAAATGCTCTTTAGCGCACTGGGATTTTAAATATTTGACAGACGCTTCTGATCGTGTTTACTTTATTGAGTAAATACTGAAAAAATACCCTGGCGCCAAAACTGAAGCAGTGACCAGGCAATGGGAGCTGGCAATTTTTTTAAGCTGTAGTGCACTACAAATGAAAGGAGAAGGTTGCAGAAAATGGAGGAAGTGAGGAAACACCAAAACTGAGGTTTGCATTACAAACTGACTACATTTGCTGTAGGCCTGTCTCACCCAGGCACAGAGGAGCTGGTGTTCACTCACGGATCAGCTAATTAAGCCTGTGCGTTTATCCTGCCCAAGCAGGGCTCTCAGCAATATTTCTCTTGCAAGATTCCGCTCTGGGTTAAATACAGATTTGGTAATTTTTTGACCAGACTGTCTATCATTATCCTCACTCCCATTGCTGCGTACCTCACAAACATCAACAAATTAACTCTCAGAATGACTCAATAAAGTGAGGATTTAACTCCATTGTGTAACTGGCACCCCAAAGATCAGACAAGTGGAACCTGCGTTCATTTTGTATGTCCCATGCAGCATATTGAGCTGATAATTTTGGTGTAGTTAGCAATGTTATTTGCTCATTGCTTTGCAAAACAGAACATTGAATGTGATTTGAAATCCTTAACATGGAAAATACAGTTTGTAATGAATTATGAAAAGCCGGATTTAAATGTTGCGCTTAACATTGTATGGAAGTTCTGTAGCAAGGCAGAGGTTGAATTATACTAATCAATAATAAGTCCTAAGTCACTTTCAGAGGAACTCATACCTGCCCTGGATGAGTTCAGCCATTCATACAGCAACAGAGAGTAGGATTTTATCCTTCATGACTGCATCATAGTGCAATCACAGCTGGCAGAGCGAGGTGAAATAAGGCTGCATAAATCACCCTAAAACTGTCAGTTCCCAAGTTCCAAATGCTTGATTTTTCAATCATAACTTCCTTTTGAAATAGCTCTTTGCATCCGGTGTCCTGTATTAAAGAATCAGTAAATGATCAATCTTTCCCCGGAAACCTCCCACCATGATCCATCAGTACCTGGAACCATCCTGGGACCTGTCAGGGTAGCAAGCAGAAGGGAGTGGCATAAATACTGCCATCAGGGGCTGGCATACATCCTGCTATTTACTAGCAGGAGAAGAACATCAAAGTTCAATTCCCAGATCAAGAAGTGAGTCTGTTGTAAAGGACACAGACCCCTCTCTTGATGTTTCCACCAACTCTGACCCCTTCTGTTCATGTTAGCTTTTGCTCATCCCTTTCCCCCAGTGCAGTTGCAGACTGTCACTCTTCCCGCTGATGGTCAGAGCTTAGACCTTCCAATTGTCCTGAATACTCACTGTGGGCCTGACCTAAAATTCAGTGAAATCTCTGGGATCTGGATCAGACTTACGTACCTGTCACTGGGTTATATGATTTAATGGTTTGTTTGAACAAAGAAGTCAAGTTGCTTCTTCGCTAGTCACTTTTAGCCACTAACCAGAAACCTGGTGGTGTTTAAAGAGAAGATATGACCTGTGCATGAGCCACCCACGTCAGGCAAAAGAAGGGAAGACTGGAAGTAGCATAACGTTTTCACAGGCTTGTTAGATACAGAATTTATAGTTTTGAAAGACCTGGGTGTTCTTGTTAACACAAACAAATAAGCAAAGCACGGACTATCATTTCAGTTTGTTGTAGGCTTACTCATTGTCACTATGGGTTTTTCATTAGGAACCTGGCAGAAGGAAGACCTAACAAGCAACAGATGTAAAAGGGACATGAAGGATTTTATAGAAAATGAAGCGTGCACTGCTCATGACACAAGCTATTCAACTGGGGGAGACCTGTTTGTAGATCTGTAGTTACGTGTTCAAGGAAGAAATAAGCTGCCACAGTTCACATTGTACCAAGAGGCATGCTGAGGCACTCAGCTCTTGCATGACATAGAGCAATCCCTTCTTTGATGACTTTTTCTTCGTCCACCTCTTTGTCCGATGTTGGGATACTGTGAATGCATAGTAGATTGGTTTCTCTGGGTTTTGGTCACAGGGGTTGCTTTTCATGTTCCATGGGGTTTGTTTCACTGCCCAAACCAGGGGAATATAAACTCTAGAAGAAAGTGTGATTATCATTTGGGAAGAAACAAGACATTTTCAGAAGGCAGCATAAAGGCCCCAAAGCTCATCTGTACATGAGAAGAAAATACGGTCAAGGGACTAACTGAATTCTGCGGTATAGTGTTCACACAGATCAACAGGCACATTGCATTAGCTTCAGCATCTTCCAGATTTACTTTTGGCTACACTTCAGTGTTGATCAGTCCCCAGCCACACCACACAACTATTTCAAACATAACCCAGAGATCATTTTATCCATTCAGATTTAAGATCTGGAAAACAGAAATTGGTATGCATCAGAGCTGTCATTCCAACTCTTGGGGTTTGTCCAGCTCTTGGGGTTTGGGCAACTGCCATTGGAAAGTCTGTAACACTTTCATTACTCTCATGAGTTGGTCAGCTAAAAAAAAATCTGTCAAAAATGCGAAACTCACGTTTCTGTGAGTCACTTTTGTCACTTCCTGGACATGTATGGAAAATGCTTGAGGGAGGAGAATGTTACCAATCAGTTAATTATCAGCTTCAGACAAAGCAAAGTGAGCAAGTGAATGGAGTCTTGCATTTTAGTTCCTTCTCCGATTATACAGCTATGTGCTTAATTATATTATCTTTACAGAGTTGCCTATGACCCGTTGTCTAAACATATGCATGGAAATACAGATATCTTGGGAATTTGTATGAGATAAGTTTAAGAGAAAGGGTGAGAACGGAGAAGATTGTTTGGTTTGAAGGGATTTGACGTCTTGGAGAGAAAACAATATAATTTTCTTCAGGGAAAGAGGGTCCTATTTTTTATTGTCCATCCTGTCCCTGCTGATCTTTGTGGTCTGTTTCTCATGGCAGAATCCTAAGCCATTGGAAGAGGACTAATGCAGTCAGAAATGTGAATGAGAAGGAAAAAGTAGGACAAAGGATTCCTGACCACATTTGCAGCTACGCAACTTCATAGAGAGAATAGTAACATTTTAGTAAGCTAAAAGTGAATAGAAGTTGTTTTTCAGACATGCACTGAATCATTTCTAGCGCCTTATAAAGCATTATTTGGTTGACAATGTCTCTTAAAATATCTGTTTATGAAATGCAGTGTTACTTCATGAAATTTACCATTTTGCTCCATGAAAAATAGGCCCCTTTCTCTGAAAAAAAACCCCACCAACAANCGTGTCCCCCTCGGCGGCCCGGCCCGGCCCAGCTCCTGCCTGCCCTGCCTGCCCTGCCTGCCCTTCCCACGCCGCGCGCCCGTACGGACAAGACGGTGGGTTTCTTCCAAACGCACCAGCTTGTTCCAAGCCCTCCTTTTCTAAGGAAATCGCATCCCTGGCAATGGCCAGGGATTATTAACACATTATTAAAACTCCGTTCAGAGGACCTCAATGAGACCTTCACTTATTAGCGATGGGAGGGAATTTCAGAGGAGTGAAGCGATCAGTTAAGCCACGTCTATAGTTTCCAGGCTACGCAAATGAGGCTTTTACCTAATTGAATTCAACTTCCCTTGGCATTCAGAGGCTGAACTCTTTATCCTCCAGCGTGAGGTGGTCACCAGGACCAGAGCAGTTTTGTAGGAGAAAACGAGCAAGCCAACAAACCTGATTCTAAGGGTAAAATCGTTTCGGGGTATTTGCTGTTGAGCAGAGGCGTCTCCGGGGTGCTCGTGGTGTGTTTCTGAGCGGGGTAAAGCGTCGCCCCCC
>VZTL01072676.1:0-26049 GCA_013400535.1 Scopus umbretta | reverse complement strand
TCTTCCAGATTTACTTTTGGCTACACTTCAGTGTTGATCAGTCCCCAGCCACACCACACAACTATTTCAAACATAACCCAGAGATCATTTTATCCATTCAGATTTAAGATCTGGAAAACAGAAATTGGTATGCATCAGAGCTGTCATTCCAACTCTTGGGGTTTGTCCAGCTCTTGGGGTTTGGGCAACTGCCATTGGAAAGTCTGTAACACTTTCATTACTCTCATGAGTTGGTCAGCTGAAAAAAAATCTGTCAAAAATGCGAAACTCACGTTTCTGCCAGTTTGTCACTTCCTGGACATGTATGGAAAATGCTTGAGGGAGGAGAATGTTACCAATCAGTTAATTATCAGCTTCAGACAAAGCAAAGTGAGCAAGTGAATGGAGTCTTGCATTTTAGTTCCTTCTCCGATTATACAGCTATGTGCTTAATTATATTATCTTTACAGAGTTGCCTATGACCCGTTGTCTAAACATATGCATGGAAATACAGATATCTTGGGAATTTGTATGAGATAANGTTTGTCACTTCCTGGACATGTATGGAAAATGCTTGAGGGAGGAGAATGTTACCAATCAGTTAATTATCAGCTTCAGACAAAGCAAAGTGAGCAAGTGAATGGAGTCTTGCATTTTAGTTCCTTCTCCGATTATACAGCTATGTGCTTAATTATATTATCTTTACAGAGTTGCCTATGACCCGTTGTCTAAACATATGCATGGAAATACAGATATCTTGGGAATTTGTATGAGATAAGTTTAAGAGAAAGGGTGAGAACGGAGAAGATTGTTTGGTTTGAAGGGATTTGACGTCTTGGAGAGAAAACAATATAATTTTCTTCAGGGAAAGAGGGTCCTATTTTTTATTGTCCATCCTGTCCCTGCTGATCTTTGTGGTCTGTTTCTCATGGCAGAATCCTAAGCCATTGGAAGAGGACTAATGCAGTCAGAAATGTGAATGAGAAGGAAAAAGTAGGACAAAGGATTCCTGACCACATTTGCAGCTACGCAACTTCATAGAGAGAATAGTAACATTTTAGTAAGCTAAAAGTGAATAGAAGTTGTTTTTCAGACATGCACTGAATCATTTCTAGCGCCTTATAAAGCATTATTTGGTTGACAATGTCTCTTAAAATATCTGTTTATGAAATGCAGTGTTACTTCATGAAATTTACCATTTTGCTCCATGAAAAATAGGCCCCTTTCTCTGAAAAAAACCCCCACCAACAAACCACCACAGACTTAGCAGCAGAATCTTTAATGTCAAGAAATGGGCAACATGTCAGTTTTATGCCACATCAGAAAGACAGATATATATATTTCACCATTTCTCCTATCCTATTTATGATTGTTGCAATCACAAATAATGTAGCCGAGATCTAGTATCTACTTGACCTGTATGTATTGCTACATCTCACTCTGAGGGTAACAGCACTTTGTCATATCTATTTATCTTCCTTGGGTTTTTATCTAGTATTTAACTCTGTCTATTCTTCAGGAGCCCAGGAGCATGACTTTATAGCATGTAGCACTTCCCTTTAAAGAAACCCAGTTGCTGTGCAAAGACCATATCCAAAACTCACCCGAGATTAACATGTATGACACGCTTCTTATTAAAAAGATGGAATTCACAACTTTTTGTCTGTCCACGTTACAATTTAGACAGCACAATTCAGGTGATAAAACCAGAGTGTGACGGTTTTTATTCTGTTGGGTGGCATGCCATATGCTATCACATGTCACAGTGCCTTCTCATATTCTGTAAAAGCACTTTCTGTATCATATTTAATGATATTATACTTAATGACTTGCTGTGACACCTGGACACTCGTAAATCTATGGGGCTGGATGGGATCCACCCGAGAGTACTGAGGGAGCTGGCAGAAGAGCTTGCCAAGCCACTCTCCATCATTTATCAGCAATCCTGGTTAACAGGGGAGGTCCCAGATGATTGGAAGCTTGCTACTGTGACACCCATCTACAAGAAGGGAAGGAAGATCCAGGTAACTACAGGCCTGTCAGCCTCTGTGCTGGGGAAGATTATGGAGTGCCTCGTCTTTGGTGCACCCAATGGGCATGTTCAGGACAACCAGGGGATCAGGCCCAGCCAGCATGGGTTCTTGAAAGGCAGGTCNTAGGGAAGTGATCGTGTCCCTGTACTCGGCACTAGTGAGGCTGCACCTCGAATACTGTGTTCAGTTTTGGGCCCCTCACTACAAGAAGGATGTTGAGGTACTGGAGCATGTCTAAAGAAGGGCAATGAAGCTGGTGAAGGGTCTGGAGAACAAGTCTTATGAGGAGCAGCTGAGGGAACTGGGGTTGTTTAGTCTGGAGAAGAGGAGGCTCAGGGGAGACCTTATGAATATCTACAACTTCTTGAACGGATGTTGCAGTGAGGTGGGTGTTGGTCTCTTCTCCCAGGTAACTAGCGACAGGACAAGAGGAAATGCCTTAAGTTGCAAACGGGGAGGTTTAGATTGGACATTAGGAAAAATTTCTTTACTGAAAAAGCGGTCAAACATTGGAACAGGCTGCCCAGGGAGGTGGTGGAGTTGCCATCCCTGGAGGTGTTCAAAAAACATGTAGACGTGGCACTTTGAGACATGGTTTAGTAGTCACGGTGGTGTTGGGTTGACAGTTGGATTAGATGACCTCAGAGGTCTTTTCCAACCTTAATGATTCTATGATTCTTGATTCTATATTTTGAAACTAAACACATGTTTAACTAAAATAAAGATAATTTTTTAGTTAAAATTGCATTTAGCTTTCATTAGCTTAATCTCAGTTCACACATTAATTTATGAACTATTACTTACATTTGTGAAGAAAAAATGTATTGCTGTGCAGATAGGTCTGTGTAATTAGTTTGCAAATGAAAAATTCCATTTAAGTTTTCATAGATCTTTTGTGAATCATTGAATGTTGGAAGTCCTGCTTGAATAGGTGATTACGCATATAGGTTCCACAGCTCATTTTTGGTCAGATCATGACTATTTGGGAGCCAATTTTTTGGGAAAGTTTATCTCCATCTCCATCTCCATCTCCATCTCCATCTCCATCTCCATCTCCATCTCCATCTCCATCTCCATCTCCACCTGTATCTGTCTCTATCTCCCTATCTTCTGTATCATCTCCTAGGAGCTTTCTCTTGACAGACCTCTGGACAATGTCCTACTAGGCTTACCTTGGGCTGCTACTAGCAGTTCACCAGATAAAATTCCTTCCTGTCCTATAGGAAATAAGGCATATGAATACTCTTTTGCTTGGCTAAACTATTAGCTTGTTGTCAAACTACTGAAGAATAAAATGTTCTTTTTCTCTTGCAGAGCAGTGTGCAAATCTCAGCAGGAACCTTTTTCATTTTATGACCTTTATATTTCATCTCAGTGGTAAATGCATGAAACTGGTTACTGATAATGATCTAGTTTGGGTACTAAAATGTTTCAAGAATTTTTCATCTATCTTTGAGAAATATCACAACATTTGCATAGTCATTCTGGTCTTACATATAAGTTATTGCATATTTTGAGGAGGTTTCTCCAAGGATTTGGAACGTCATTTCTCTTTTTTAAAAGACCCTCTGTAAGTTATCTCCTTCTTGAATTTTTCAGTCTGGAAGGCAGGGACTAGACCCAGCTAGTGAAAGAGCTTCTGTAAAAATTTCTATTCCATTACTGAACCTGAAAAAGTGCCTTCTACCACAAGCTGAAAATACTGATCAATTAAAGCAAGAGAAGATAAATTGTTACTTGAGTTTCGTTTGATAAATGTTCACCAGCTACCTGAGAACAGCTACTTTCAAAACTAGGAGAGACGATATTGCAGAATAATGAAGTTAGGAAGTGTGGCCATACATTGGAGAAGTGACACAGGTTGGATTTGCCCTGGGATCCTCGTGCAGCATTAAGGTGGATGACATTTTTCTTGTTGCTCTGCTGGAAGTCCCACCACCTCCGCCTCAGACCTGGGATCAAAATCAAGCATGTTGTCAGCAAGCATGATTTCTGAGATGCTAGAGATAAGTTTTATGAATTATATGACCCACTGCCTGGCAGGGATGTTAGATGAAGCACCTGGGGTAATGGCAACTGCAGTACTGAAGGAATCTGTGCAAGAAATGAACTTACACAAGGTACCTCGTACTTTGCTTTTGCTTGGATTGCATACCACCTTTGGGCTTAAACTCCATTCCTTTTCTTGCACCCCTCATATCATATTAACACCTTTATTGGTCACACTCACAAGATGAATAAAACTATGTTTTTTTCTGAATCTATTACAGCTTCCCTTCTACATGTAAGGAAACAAGGATTCACCGTAAAAGCAGGTGACTACTGGAGTCAACTGAGGTAATACCCTGGCCCTAGCTATTCATTATAGAACAAAATATTTTGATCTATACTTGACTTGCCAATAGTATCAGGACTTGACCTACAAAAGGGTCTGTCAGGGACAAAATAACCCAGGCCCATTAGCAAATCCTCTGATTATAGTCCTTTACAGCCCCATTAAAACTGGCCCCAAGACAACATGTTGCAATGTATCTCTCGCTGGACAATCAGGGTGACTCATTAGAGCTACATGGCATGAATGTAAACACAAACAACATCCTCCCATTCCTCACCCTCCTTTGAGTCAGGCATGTAACAGTATCTATGCTGCCCTGTCTGCAGCTCATACAGTCACACTCTAATGACCTTAAACAAACTAGGAGTGTAGCTCTCACAGCTCAGTGCAGGGTGTGAACTACATGACCCGTCCAAAAACCTGGGTAAATACACCATCTATTGATGGAGTTGATGCTACTCCATGCTGAGCACCCTGCTACCCTGGCTATGCTGCCAACAACATCCAACCCTAAAGAGTTTAAAGCTAGCTCAAGAGTGCCTCCATCTGATTGCATTTTAGACATATCCTTGAAACTGCCTGTGCTTTCAGATCTTGCTTTTTGTTCCGCTGTTGGGTGAAGTATTCTGCAGTAATCTTTCTTGTTTCCCATGGAGCTACTTTAAATAATGTAATTGAGTTGCATCTTGTCTGACAAACTAGACAGATCAATTCATTCAGTCTCCTAAGGTATGGAGTTTCTATTAATTTTTGATTAATTTTTGGTCAACCTTAGTCCATACTTTCAGCACATATTTCAGTGTGGATGCAGAGCAGAGCTACTGGGACTGGACTGTTCTAGTGCTGATGCCATCAGTGCTGTGAACGGAAATGAAATGAAGTCCCTGCTTCATCTCACTATACCTGAGACAGAGTAGGCAGTAGTATAACAATATGGAAAGAAATGCTTCAGTATTACCTAAGTCTCATATGAAACATGTAAGCTGAGGTTGTGGGCGGATAAACAAGGATTTGGGACATAAGCTGGCTCCACTCTTTCTCTGAGGTAGGCTGGGTGCCTGACCAGAGCCATTCATGGAGGTGAAGTAGCTCATCAGGGTGGTGAGAGGGCTGCAGCCTGACAGTCATTTAAAACCCAGGTTTCTACATGAGGTGGCAGACACATGTTGAGATTCATTTGATGGAGGAGAAAATTAATTTGATTAATTAGTGTGCGTGTGGCTACCACAGAGCTGTAGTTTACTATGCTTCTGGAGAGCATCCTCTGTTTGTCTACCTTTTTCTGCTTTGCTTCGCATGGTAGCCTAACTTCAGAGCACACCTGGATTCATTTCAGATAAACTAACCTGGATGGTATCTTCCTGCACACTAGCCACAAATGGGCATTCAGCCCACAGGACTGCGCCAGAGCTAGCAGAAGTAGAAAGCCCCTGAAATATGTAGGATGCAGCTGTCAGGTCCTAGCACTGTTTTTTTGCCCTACTTGCTAATGGAGGCATGATCTGTGAGCCTTGCTGGTGGGCAGGCAGGAGGAGATGCTTCTAGGGATTATTCAAAGCTGCTCTGACTTTTCCCTCTCACTCTCTTACTGAAAACACTTTCTCTGTTTATTTAAGTGAAATAGTTTTCTTAAGGAAATTAAGGGGGTGTATTATGACATTGTCAGGATAGCGTTTTCCTCCCTGCGTGAGCCTCCATCTCCTTGAAAAAGAAACTGTGATATTCTACCAGTCGAGTCATCCAACTCAAGGTTCAAAGTAAGTTGGAAAGAGTCTCAAAATCAACACAGCTTAAACCAATATTTAAATAATTAATGGAAAAATAAGTATTTTGTCAGTGGTACAAACTATTGCATGTTGTGGGATTCTAGCATGTATTTTTCATTACAGTTGGTATTTTTCAGCTGAGCGCTAACAGTTGCCATCTTCCTGGAAAGTAAAGTCATCTGTGACGCTGGCAGGTGGGAGGCCAACATAAGAGCATGAAAACATTTCTCAGTCATCTTTCATATAGCTTTAACAACCAGAAGAAAAAGTTTTATTATCTAAACAGAGCCTTAATATAAACTTTGTATTAAGCTTTGCTTAAATAATAGTTTTTTTCTTCTGACTGTTAAACCAATATTAAAGCAGGTTGGAAACGAGTTTACAGTTTCTTCTACCAGGTTCTCACAGTGCTAGTACACATTTATAACTGCTCCCCAGCCTGTCTCTTTTGTGTATCATAAACTTCTCCCATTTACTGTTTGGGTGATAGTGAGTACCCCAGCTGAGAGTTCATGGAATTACCTGTACAGTAAAGGGGAGAAATTAATGATGCCCAGAAGAGATATGCAGGGAAGCCATTATAGCTGTGTTATAAAACTCCAGTGTGTTTCTTGTTGGTGCTGCATAGCTTGGTCACTCTTGCAAACATTGTGTTCTCTGGGTTTCCAATTGGCATATCCTCAGTCCTGGGGCAAGCAGAAGAGAATGGTTCAGTGACAGCTGGTTTTGAAGAGAGTGGTGTTGAAGGGAGCAGCACAAAGCCTCCAGTGCTCAACATGATAAGGCTTTACAAAAAGGTGCAACCTGCCTGGGGGATGGCATGCAGGTGCTCTGTGGTGTTACAAATGCATCGCTTTCCAACAAGATGTCCTTTGTAGCCTTAGATGTAGATACTCCAGGTGTAATTGAAAAATGGGTTAATGAAAGGTATTTGTGGATTGAAATAGTACTCTGTTCTCACTGAGGAGTGTCAAACATACACTTGGCTCCAGGCTAGCAGATGGCGCAAAGTGATCTAGTTTATAGTTGCTGCAAGAGCCTTAATTTGCATTTTTTTCTTTGCTTTTGTGGAAAGATATCTTAATAACTAATATTTTATATGTCTAGTAGTATAGGACCTTTTGTGAAAATGAAACTATTTTGCATTTATTTTGACCTAGGTATTGCATGGTCTGTCTGGAAATTTATTGTTCAGGTTTGTCATTCTCTTATTATGTAAAGCTTAGACTGGCCATGTTTCAGTATCAGACTTCATATTGTCACAAAGACATGAGTGTTTTGTTTCATTACTGTTTGATAGGATACCTCTAGTCCCTCCACTACTATATGTGTATGTCTTGCTGTCATTTCATAATTTCATCTCTATAAAATCTGGCTGTTAAAAAGGTCAAATTAAGTCCAAATGATAATCCAACATTCTGACTAGAATTTGCATTTTCTAAAGTTTACATTAAAATACATCCCATCATTAAAAGGGTGGCCAATTTACGCATTTTTAGCAGCCACTGTTATTCAGACAAGAATCTGGGGAAGGACACAGCAATACTGCACTGAAAGGGACCACGTAACCTTTTTTGTCTCTGGCCCCTCACCCCCCAAAGACAGGCTGGCCTTTTTGTTGGCTGGTACTTCTAGAGGCCAAATCAAACTGCCTTGCTGGCTGAAGTAAGACTATAGGCCACCACACTTCTCCTTGGCACGGTGCTGAAAAACTTAAAGGATACAGCTGATATTTTGAATTTTGCTTGTTAGAATGCTTTTACCTTAATATCGAACTAATAATTCTCAGGATTTCTGCATCAACCCCCCCTTTTCCTTTAGTAGCCCCTGAAGACCTCTTCCAGTTCAGCAGTATGGAAATAGCAAGTGCCTGAGATGCTCTGACATGAGTTCATGACTCCCCAGTTGAAAAGCAAAGCACCAGTTGTGTTGCTAAAAGACTGCCTGGGCTGTCTGTGAGGTTTTGAACAATTCCAGCTTTTGGGAGGATTACTGCTTCTGTCAGAAGAGTAATTCAGAATATTCACCATTTTGAAGACACATTGTGCTTCATATAATGCACCTACAGCACAAAAGAATAACCACACAAAACAGGAAAGTCAAATCTAAGCAGAATCCTTAAAGAATACAAAACATTCCAGGGAAATTCAGAACTCAGTTATCCTGTGACATTGGGTATGAGAATCATCCTTCCTTTTGCTTTTTAAAAGTCAGTAGCTCTTCCTCACATATGCAAATAATTCTCCACGTATATAATGCAATTCAGGAGTATTTTTTTCTTTTATTATACTTATAAAAATATTTGTATAAAACCATAATGTGTCTCTTTCTTCCCATTTCTGTTATGAAGAGTTTAAGTCATGAAATGCATTATTTGTTGCATTTTAATTACAGTATCACTCTTCTCAAGCCCCCTAAATGGACTAATTTCAGTGAAATAAGCAGAAAAGGCAGGGTTTTTTTTTAATCATAATCTCTTCCTCTTTTATACAACTCTTCAGCCAATGATGCAAAACTAATTCCAGAAAATTAGAAATTCTCACAGCAGTGCTGTAAAATAGGTAAGTTATATTATCCTTATCTGAAAAATGGAAAAACAGCGACATGCCCTGGGTGATTAGCCAAAGACAGAGATTTCACAGCAAAACCAGAAACAACTTTTGAATCCCAAGAGGGCTGTACTTTCTCCCATTAAACATCTTAAACCTGTTTTCTGCCAAATAATCCTAGCAGAACAAAGTAGGGGACAAGGTGTATGTACTGCTAAGAAAATGTTCAACATTTTGTGCAAAACCTTGTTGGAGGTTTCGTTTGTTCATGATATGATCTGTTTCCCTTAACTACCGAGAAAACAAGAAAATGTAGCAAGGCAAAACTATGACTGAACATGAATATTTGTTAATTTTATTCCTCTCCCTATGACTGAACATTAGGATTTACTAATTTTATCTCACTGGTTTGGGAGCTCTTTCCTCCTCCACTGTAAGGTCTCTCTTTAGCAAGTGACTGAACCACCCGGGACCCTCAAGAGAGCACTGTGGTGTTGTATCAGCAGGAGTAGTCATGATAGAGCTGGCGCAGCTCTCGTCAAGGACCTGAGCTAAAGCCTAATGAGGTCAATAGGAATCTCAGTTACATACACTCCTTTGCCGAATGCTAGCTCAAGGGATAAGCACAACTCAAAACATTAAAATAAAGTTTTAACAGGTGTAAGCAGGGCACAGTCCTAGGTGAGTCCCTCGCTAAAGAAAGAAATTTAACTCCAAGGAGAATCCTACTATTTTGATAATTCTTTCTAACTTGAGGGAAAAAAACAAACCTCTTAGCATTTCCTAAAAATTTGCATTCATAGACTGGTAAAAAATATGATGAAATCGGAATAAGCCATCTGAAATTATTTTCAAGCACAATTGGCAAACAAAGTGTATTTTTTTTCCCAAGGCACTTTACTGAAGGAAGCATTCACTGGCCTTTTATCCTTTAAAGTCTGGTATTTACAAGTGAAGCTGCTGGCTGTCTAATTGCAGCTCACAAAAACATCACACAATCTCATCTAATCTCTCTTGGTCGTTGCTACATTTAGTTTTCTGTGGGATAATTTACATATACCTGAACAGAATTCTAACTCAGGTTAGAGGGAAAAAGAAAGGAAAAAGACTAAAAAAATCCCTAATGTGATTTGCATGCAAAATTTTTCTAAACAAGAGGGTAAAGAAAACACTGCTCTGTGCAGATACAAGAATATCTATCCCTACACTACATAGAAAAGGTCAACAGATCAGAGTGAGTCCCAGTGACATCTAAAACAAGTGATAACTTTTCATTTTATACTTTGAGTGGGAACACCTCCCAGTCACGTCAAAACTATCCTACATACGTAAAGGGCTTTAAGTCAGGGCAGGTGCATTTTGCAAACCTGTCCAATCTTCTGGTCCATGTCAGAGCCTCACTCAGCTGGGCCCCAGCGCAAGCTCTCTGTGGATGCTGCCTTGCACCTTTGCAGCACCATGTCCTGGATTATCTCTGGCTTTGGTCAGTAGAAAGCCCAAGCTCTGGTTATCCAGTGTTGAGAATCAAAGCTGTAAAAGACAACTCACTGCTGGTAATGGCTGCATCCAAAGCAAGAAACAGTCCTTGGTGGGTAAATGCAGGGGTCAATTCACGCTTTCATTGGCAGGAATTACTTTTATTGACCAAGGTCACATCTTCAGCTCCACGAATGAAGAAAAGCCTTCTGAACTTGGATCTTTCTCTGTATGGATGGAAGAAGTTCATTACCTGTGTGTTGTGGTTTAACTCCAGTCAGCAACTAAGTATCACACAGCCACTTGCTCCCCCTCCCCAGTGGGATGGAGGAGGGAATCAGAAAAAAAAGTAAAACCTGTGGGTTGAGATAAAGGCAGTTTAATAGGACAGCAAAGAAAGAGAAAATAATAATGATGATAAAAGGATATACAAAACAAGTGATGCACAATGCAATTGCTCACCACCAGCTGGTGATGCCCAGCCAGTTCCCGAGCAGCAATGGCTGCCCCCCCTGGCCAACTCCCCCAGTTTCTATACTGAGCGTGATGTCAGGTGGTACGGAATAGCCCTTTGGCCAGTTTGGGTCAGCTGTCCTGGCTGTGCCCCCTCCCAGCTTCTTGTGCCCCTGGCAGAGCATGGGTAGCTGAGAAGTCCTTGACTAGTGTCAGCACTACTGAGCAACAACTAAACCATCAGTGTGTTATCAGCATTGTTCTCAAACTAAATCCAAAACACAGCACTATGCCAGCTACTAAGAAAAAAATTAACTCTATCCCAGCCAAAACCAGGACACTGTGATTAAAATATTTCCCTGTCCTTACAGTTCCTGCCAAGCACCCCACCAGTCTGGGGAAATGCACATGGTGGGAGAAGGGGGAGATGACACGGCAGGGAAAGGAAGGTGATGGTACGTAAAGGGAGTATGAGCCTTATGGTATTTTCCTGTGGGACAAATACTTGACTCCAGCAAGACATGCTTGTGTGTGGGAAAGCTGGTGGGGAAGAGAACTTAACTTTCAAATTCCCCTGAGCAATCGAAAGACAGATGAACAGAAATTAGGAAGTGGAAACCAAGAAACTGACTTTCACTCAGTTTTGCAAGAAAAGATTTTATAGTGGAATCAACCAAGATGTATAACAGAATTAAGAATCTAGCTCCAAATGCTTTTTGTTTTTCAAGAATCAAATGCAGTTCATTAGTATTAATAACCTTTTAAAACGATTTGATTTTTCCCAGGTATCTCACCGCAGTTGAACTTGGTTTCATTTGCAGAGTCAACACGTGCCAGTGACACATGTAGAATGCACGTTCAAAAAAGGATTTTACAAAACAGCAGTGATGTGTGCTTGCCTTTTCTTTCTGAATCTGTTATTGGTTTGCTTCCTCGCAGTCTGTATGATATTTTCAGATTTTCTAACTATCCATTAAAATCTAGGGTCCTTTTCTCTTTCAGGTGCTGATTTCTTCCTGGTAATCTTAATCTGAATATTATTTACTCACTTTTAGCTCTTTAACAGTAAATTCTGCTTTATGGGAGTTTATTTGCTAACTGAAATTGGGTGATATATGGTTATAAGGCACAACAGGCTGGGAGATTAAATATGCCACATGAAGAATTATTGCAGCATCTCTATTTCCTGTAAGTTCTTCTTTGGCCATTAGTGTTACTGTAATTTATATTTTTAAAGATTTGGGTTTGTTTGTGTTTACTACTGCCATAAGGCAGCATTTAAAAGCAAGCTTTCTATTATTTTTTCCAACACAGTTGTGACGCATTGATGTGATAGCTATGAAAATTATTGTTCGGCATGTTGTCAGCATTCTACTTCACAACACTTCCACATCTATCTTTCCTTGCTTTGCTGGCCTTCAACTCTTTCCCCAGTAATATATCTCCTAATTCTTTCAGCAGAAGTTTCTGACCCACCAGCTACTTTAACTTTATTTTTCTTATAAAGACTAAACCTGAACTCTCTTAGAACGGTCTCTAGTGCCACATGTTCAAGACTTTTCTCTGACAGTACTTGAAATGGAAGTACGAATGCAAAATATGGAGACTCTTCTCAAAGTACTTCCCTGAGATAATAGTTCCCTTAGAGAACATTGTGTTTAATAACTGCATTTTCAAATGATTTGGTATACTTTTTCAGGAAATGCAGAAGGCCTAGTGCAGCTTTATTGCATAGGAGCTCACTCAGTTGACCATAATAGGAGTTCCAATTTATGGGCAAAAATGCTCTTAATGACACATACGATTTCAACATACACATTTGCTTTTGATTAAACTGTGTAACACATTGGTACACCCATGTAGAACTGACATTTGTCTTTATGAATCTCATGTAAAATGACACTTTGAGTCATGCATAAGGAATTTACAAGAAGAACATGACAAAACAATGTCCTTTTTGTGAATAGAGCCCATATTGTAGGCTTTTATTGCTTTACCAGTAATACATAATTAAATATGTCTACAAAGTCTGGCTTTGATCCTGGGGCTTTCTTCCCTGGGTTTAAGCTAGATACAGTTCCTGTATCCATGATACAACTACATAGTAGGTACGGTTAATGTCCAGCCTGTACTTTTAAAATCAAGTCTCTTGTGAGTTCATCGTTCTCTAAACATAATCTCAAGGAACAGTTTAAAGCTGCAATAACATTAAGATTTAAAGTGAGAAGGTCTAAGACGAGATTAGGAGTGGAAGATGATCACAGGTGGACAGCAGCAGATGGGACACATCTTAAAGAGCAGTTCACAGTTGCTAAAAGGCAGTATGTACCACAGGGCATGTTCCTGCACAGCCAGGCTGAGCTACCTATTCAGAACCAGCTTTGCTCCAGGGGCTCCTCCATTGGCACAAGAGATGAAGCTCATCCCCAGTGAGGTTATGGAAAAGCTGAACAGGGGAAAATGATTTGGAATTCTGTAGAAACAGAATGGAGGATTCATTAAAAAATAATTTGTTCATGAATCTTCACCCCTTCCATGTCATTGCTTGGCCAAATTCTTCTTAGCCTGAAAAATTATTAACAGCTAACCCTTATTTTGGCTTTAGCTTGTCCTGAGCAATCTCTTGACTGAGAAATTCTATAAGGTAAATTAGAACAATTTTGATTGAAGGCAACTAACTCCATCTTTCCACAGTGAGAAGTGGTTTGACTTTCAGAAGTATTCAGCATCTGGAGTTCCTTCATAAAACTTCTGAAGGTAATAAATATCCATTTATTTTCTTGACAAAATTTAGTCTCCAGTGCCTCTATTATATTTTGCTCCATGATATTTACTTTCCAAGGCTGATTGATTATAACTATTTGACTCAGACTTCTTGAGCAATTAATGTCACTCAGATAATTTTCAGGTATCTGCATATGAAACCTGATCCTCCCATGTACACTGACTGTAGGTATTTTGCAATATTTACTCCAGATTCCCTGTTTTTGCAAACATTCCTAGTAAGACAGTCAAGAGAGCAAACAGAAGAGAGGATGTGAATGCTGCCAAGGAGAATTTGCCCAAGTATGGGAACATCTGCAAAATCCCCCTCCTGCCCCATATTTTCAAGGCTGCAGTGTCTTACTTCTGACCTTAGAGACAGCCAGACTCTGTATGGCAAGGTGGGGAATAGGAAAGGTGATGGCAGCAAATTTGAGTGAGAGAGACATTTGCGTCACATGTATGGAAACTGAGATGTTTCTATATCATTGTAGAGCTTGTTTTTCTCAGTTGGTTGGATGGGTAGGAAGAACCAGAGGCTGGGGAATTCAGAAATACCATCACAGGCAAAATGCTGAGTGTTCATAGTCTGTTTTTTCTTCTGGGAAGAGCGTGAGTGCTCTTAAGGAGGATCTCAGACTCCGCAGAGCAGCAGCTTTCTTGCAGAGAACCTTTACCAGCACGGCCTCTTTGTACTGCAGGAAATTCGAGTGTTTGATGAAGTTAGTAAAACTTTCATTTGTTTTTACGTTCAGGGTTCAATGTTCAGTTTATATTCCATGTTCAGGGCTGGTTTCTAATTTCCTCTGGAGAGACAAGCCACAGCACCAGGTCTATTTGTCTACAGCAAAAACTGGAGTGCTGAAAAAATGGTGCTGAAGGCTAAGCTTGCCAGGAACCTGATGGCAGAAGAGGAAACACAAATGAACAACTGAAAATTAATTCATGACTCCAGGAAAGCACCTGAATTTGCACAGTTACAGCCACCAAACTGTCTGCATATGAGTTTTAATCTTCACCTTAAGTACTGCAAATAGTACTCTGTACAGCTAAGGTTTCCAACACCTCCTAGAAGACCTCATTGTCCATTGTCCCTGCTATTCAGACTTACACTGTTCACACCAAATGCTTGTGTATCTGCCTTTGACCAATGTTTGAAATTTTAGCACCAGAAGTTAAACTATTACATTAATGAAAAATATGTTGTTTTCCCCAAAGTGAAAAATAAAACCCCAATCTTAAAGCTTCTTGTTGGATGAAAAACTTAAGACTAGCAAAGGAGTTGTCCTTAAGTCAGGGATGTGCTTTTTCCCAATTTGTCCAATAAATAAGCCTCTTACTTCACACATCCTGAGTGGCAACGTGTAAGGGCTTAGCAAATAAATTCTCTAAAGATCTATCTGCACTGAACATGCTCCACCTCCCCACGGCAGACCTGCTCGCTGCACTGCGTTTATACATATTTAGAGGGGGTTTGGATATACTTGCCCTTTCCATTGCAATTGTCTCTAGCTGTAACTGTGAATCATGTGGATCTGGGCCATGGAACTGAGACCTGCGACAACGTTTCTCTTGAATTTCCAAGTTCCCAGTCTCTGTGCAGACAGTATGGGACAGGAAGGATGAGGACATGGGAATGCCTATGGCGGATGTTGTGTGTGAGAAGGAAAGTTTGAAGTAGATTTTTTTGTGATGCCAATAAGATTGTTTAAAAAAAAAAAATCTGAAATCTTCATGTTTTCTCTCAAATGGTTGTCCTGATAACCCATTCAGATTATAATGCTCAGTTTTTTAACTTTTTCTGGTTTTCCTTTGCACCTACATCAGATCTTCTAGGTATAGCCAGAGCAACCTACTGTTGCACATAGTGCTCCCTCCTGACTGCATTTCTATGCTTATTCTGTGTTCATGTTCTTCTTATTTGTGCTTTATTTTACTGGATTTGCAGTGCGTTTAACTTTGTTAAATCCTCAAAATAGGGATCTCCTATTTATCACTTGTTTACTTGATGAACAAAATCCCTTATATTGCTGATATAATGGGAAAACATCAATAACTTAAAATATTTTGATATGATAAGAGAAGCAGAACAAGCCATGTGACCATTCTGTTTTTAATAAGTCCCCGTTACATAGTTTCTTAATTCTATAGGAAGCTGCTCTTGGGGTTATTCCCTCTAATCCCCTGAGCAACCAGATTATTTGTAAATTGCAATACCACCCTTTTTTCAGTGTGCAGCTTCCTTTTCCAACATTTTGCTTCAGTTTTACTTGGCTTGGATGCAAAATGTTCTGATCTCTGCTTCTCTCTTTTAATCCTTCCAGACCCTTTTATATCGATAAACTTGTCAATTCACAGGGAAACTGTGGACGTCTTCAGACCTGGCATTTCTTTTGCTAGGCGAATATTTTCCAGGGTCCAAGGGATGCTGAGCTATACTTGCACCCCTCCTTCACTTCATCTGGAGAACTGCTTGCCTTTGTGGTCACACTTCTCCCTTGGAGTTTAGGCACCATTGACACACATACTTTTTCTTTACTTTCTTCTACACCAAACCTATTACAGGACTTTTCTCATTTCATAGACTTGGGAGTTTCTCATAGCTCTTGGTTCTCAGGTTTTGCAGGAAGGAAGCTGGATGCTGGAAGTTATAAATGAATTTAGGGCTGACTTCTAATGTGTTTATATGTAGGTCATTTATTCCTATTACTTTTAATTAAAGCTATGTTTCCTCTTCTTAATATCTTACCATATTATGTACATACATTGGACATGAAAAATAAAATGTGATAGGCTCAACTCTGCCTGGGAACAGGAAAAGCAACAGACTATTCAACTGAGAGCTGTATTGTGTTGTGAAAAGTACAAGATTTAATAGTAGCAGTATAAAAGAAGCTCCATATAAAGTTGTCTCCTTCCGTATAGAAATATGAGTCTACAAGCAGCCTGTGTGACATCTTAATATTAGCAATTGAAGTACATGTACAAAGCATAAGGCTAAATACTTATACTTCCAGAGAGATCATCGTTTTCTCATAGGACAGAGGACATTTTTTATTGCACTAATAGCTGGCACTTAAAATTAAGGAGACTTTAAGAAATATGGAGAAAAAATAATTAGGTATTTCTGCAGGAATATTTATTTTGTAAAGATTGCAAACATACCTGTGATTTATCCTAGATAACTAATAGTTAGGCCTTGATCTGGTATTTTTTGATAGAAAAAAAGAACTCTTCAGCTTAATTTGAGTTTGGGTATTTCAAAGCAGGCATTTGCAAACTCAGAAAAAAAGACCTTTTCATTAATCCATCATTTTGGAAACAGAAACACTAACCCACAACCGCATACAAATACAAAATTCCTAATGGGACTATTTTCTTACTAAGCCTGTAATAGTTTACATTCACCTAATGGCCTGGGGTTATAAGCAAACTACTCAATTAGAGAATTTAGGCTGGTTGCCCACATATTTTAGAGCAAATTATCCCTTCGCAAATGCAGAACCCCCTATATAAAACGCCTAACCAGTATTTCCTGTTAAAAAAGCAAAAATACTATTCCCTAAATTCCCACCTTAAGCCTACTAAGTATTTCTCTTTATGCTAGCGTATCCATTTTATGGAGAAATATTTGTTTTTGCCTCACATATCTCAATCTAGACCCTTTTGCTGGAATGTTTTTAACCTTCCAAGCAGCTAAAAAATGCTAATGCAACTTTTTCTTTTTCTTTCCTTGGAGTAAGATTTAAAAAAGTAATTTCCCACTCTCCTTGTTGGTGATACTGGAACACAGAGGTCTTCTGAAGGCCTGGCATTTTGAAGCTTATCTTTTAGTGCTTACTATTTCTTCTACTGCTTCTTTCATTTAAAAGAGGTTGATGTTTTCAACCTATAAACACCCATTAAAAGTTCCTCACCCTATTATGCCAAGCTGCTGCTCCTAATTGTATGCAGCTGGGTGGATCATTGGATTCTCATTTCAAAGACAAAGATTTTAAAAATACAATGAGCCAGATATCAAATCCTCATAACACACCTGCTTCTGAAATGGAGATGTGTGTTTCTGACTGTGTACAAAGGATGAGTATCTCCCTCCCTGTGTTTGATCATAACAGGGCAAGTCCAGCTCCGACCCAAAGTGGGTGATCAGTGTCATGGGTCCAATGGTACTGGCGCAGGTTTGAGGCTGTGGATGGAGGGTTTCCCACCTCTGTTCCTCCCATTGTGCTGTTTGCTTTCATGGTCAGGTGAAATGACCTTCTGAGAGAAGCAATATGAGCTGAAGGAACTGTTGGTGCATGGATCTGCAAGTGGTTGAAACACAGACCCTTTTGCAAATGAAAATATTTTATATGTATGCCAGAGTGCTGTCACAACTATAAGTACCAGCAAAATGCCCTTTCTCTTGTTTGAGATCTGGGGTAAAGAATGAATGAGGGTGCTGCTAGCTTTTGCCTTCATGGTCTTTTTGGAAGCTTATGAAGGGTTTTCCCATGATTTCAGTCAAGACAAGCTTTGTCCTCTAGCACAGAGCATATAGATGGCCTCATGCAAAATTCTGCTGAAGCCAAAGAGCTGGCTGTGTTCATGTGAAGACAGAATTAAGCTCAAAATGTGAAAATTTATGTAGTGTGATTTAAGTTAAAAACTGAAAAGCCTTTTAGTAAAGTAATGAGATAGTGAGGAAACATTTGAATGCTCAAGGAAGTCTTTAGAAGCAGATGAGTCTACGATTTTTAAATGTTTAACATTTTCAGTTCTAACTGCCTCCCCTCAATGCTTTATGTAGTCCACTCATCCTTAAAAGTCAGAATATGTGGGATTTCTTCACCATGGCACCCAACACAAGCTGACACTTTTGAAGGTATGTGTGTTATAAAATTAGACGAACAGAACAATATCCTGGACCAATGCACAGCTCAGATAATACAGCAGCAGTGACAAATAAAAAATCATACGCTGCCTTGAAACTCTGCCAGTCTGCAAAAATTGTCATGGGAAAGAGTAGAAAGAATAGATTAAAATTGTCAAGGAATAAAGGAGATTTGTGTCACAGAAGTATCAGAGGGAATCAGGTCTCAGTCCTGCACTATGTGTGGACCCCTAAAACTGTGCAGAACCCTATTAAAGTTTTGGGGAAGCACGCAGCTAAACTAACTCTGATGAAGGACTAGGGTCTAATTTCATCCAACACTCAAGGAATAGAGGAGATGTAAATTCTAAATTAAGGAAAGCATGTGTTAAAGAACAAAATTTGACATCAGTGGAATAAAAACAGTTAAGCACAGTATGAAGAAGCAAATAATTATTTTAGATATATACAACTTAATTTAACAAATAGATGTCAATGCACATACTTTTGAAAGCAATGCTAAAGAAGTGTTTTCAGGAGAGCTTTAAAATCAGCAGACTACAGGTGGCTATTCCACAAGTAGACTGTTCCTGCTTTTAGGGAAATCAACAGCAGTTCTACCAGTAGGGAATCATATACTCAAGAAAATCCTTAACATCACCAGAAAAACAAAAAGCAAATATTCTTTGTTTTCTCAAATGTGCTCATTAAGCAGGATTTCTTCTATTAAGATGGAGTTTCCTTATTTAAAACTATGTTAAATTACTTGCACAGCTAAGAATAATATTAAAGGAATATGCAAGTTATTTCAGGACTCAGGGTCAGACTAGAAATTCTGGAGCAAACTGGGTAAAAACAAAATGCCCAATCTCTCTGTGTGATACAATTTGATTAAGGTTTATTGGCTTTTTACTACAATTTCCAATTTGACAGGCCCTACTAAAGCTAAAATTGAATTTCATATACAAAGCTTATGTGGTTATGTTTGTTATTAGCATTGTCTTCCCCAGAGATATTTGGATTTTGTTTAACTGAAAAATAAACAAGTTAAATGCTGAATTGCCTGGCTAAGACAGTTATATGATGTGGTCTTTTCCTTTCATTATAAAGATTGTGAGTTTTGGGATACATGTTTAGGAGTTTGTGGTTACTTTACTTTAAATCTAATACTATGGACTTATAATGTTTTTATTCAATGTTCTGCTCTTTTGATATAAAGTTCTGTGTCCTGGCCAATTTATGGCCAGACTTATCCAATAAACAAGTTTGTAGGAATGCATTTATAGATTGTTAGAAATATGTGTGGTGCCTGCACTTTTCTCAGCAATAATGTAATGATTTATTTTTATTGTTAATTTTGAGTTATATTACAACAAAAGGGAAAATAATTTGCATACATCTGAAGTTTTTTTCCTAAAAAATAGAAAAAAATAGGAAGATGCATAGGTCAAGATTAAAAAAATACCTAGTAAGTATAGATGGATTCCTCTGGTCTTAGATGCCAAACCCAAGACTTGATTTTCAAAGGTTAGACAATTAGTACTTTCTGAAAATCAGGTCCATTGCAGTATCTCACCTGAACTCACAAAACATTTCTGAAAGTTTTCTTGGTAAATCAAAGAGTAAGCAAACAAAGCCAAATAGGAAAGCTTATGATTTGTTAATACATAAATCAGATAAGTATAATTTAGTACATTACTTTACAGAATAGGAGATGGATAGTTGCACTGTGGAAGCTTCCAGGAATCCCGGGACCCAATTTGCTAGTCACGGGTCATTCAAGCATAAAACAGAGACAGCACCAAACTGTTTACATCTTAAATATAGGGAAAGAAACAAACACCAACTGGGCCTTCAATAAGACAATATTGTTTTATTAGCAATGTGCCAAATACTGTTATTTTTCACTGATCTTCTCAGTGCACTATAGTATCTTTTGTGAAAATGAAGAGAGGTTATGATGTTTTGAAGAACAAATTGCTAAGACAGGCAGCTAGCAAAATAAGAATAAGTAAGTTTTCATTGTACATTAGGTTAAGATGTTTGGGATTAGCATTTATCTGTCTTAAAGTCAAGATAATTAAATGAATGTGTAAAATGACTATTATTCATAAAGAAGTAAAATTACCGACAAGCATAAAATGTAGTACAGTATTTTTTTCTGCTTTTCTGGCATGAAAGAACTGATCTAGTATTGATAAATGTATATTACTTAATAAAATAACTCAGACATAACAAAAATACATATTTTCCCCTAAAGCAAAACTCCTAGACTTCACTACATGCTATTTCTATTTCCTGGTAACCTCCTTTATTCTCAATACAACTCAATTTGATGTGCTACTTGTGCTGGAAATTCTGCATTTTCTAGCACATTTTATTCTGGTTTTGTTTTGCCTAAAGAATTAACTAAGAAAAAAAAAAACTAAAGAAAAAAAAAAACTAAAGGAAGTTTTATTTCAGATTTTTCTCTTCCCCCACATCCCATCTGCACTTTACCTTTGACTCATTGCAGCTTTATTCTTGGCCTTACTTTTCACTGGTTGATTCATTGATTATGGGTCAGTTTATGACTGAAACATGCAGAGTACCCCAAAAGTGTAGAATAGAAATCCAACTCACTGCTCCGAAATGGCAGCTCCTAAAAGTGTTTTTAAAATTCAAGTCACATTAATTTTACCTAAGCACCTCTGTGTAGCCAAAGCAGGCTTGGAATGACCTTGAATCCTATCATTTGAGGTCATCGGTGTGATTACAGTAGAAATTCTGCTTTTTGTCCATCTTCTGTATGTATTTAATGAAACAGCTTTATTTTAAGGAAGGGAATATTTGTTGACATCTTTCTAATATAATTCATTCAAGCTCTGCTTCAGACATTTGCTAGTATGACACACTATGAGAAAATCATGTTGCCTGGGAGTTTTGCATGTGAATGGACTAAATTTAGATCTTAAATCATCCGAACTTGAAGCAGTAATAGTTGTAGTGAAGGATACTCAGTAGCTGAAATATGTTCTGAAATTCTGAATGCTTTCAAATTTCACATTCTTTGAAAAGTTATTTGAAAATCATGTGCGTGAAAAGAGTAACAGAGGCTATACCATTAAACATGAACACAAAGCAACTGTTGTTCATTGTCCTTCAGCTTGCAAGATATATATTTGCTTTCAAGGGGAGCTCTAATACTTGTCATCTTTAACTGAATGAAATCACAGATACTTTTACATGTGGATTTTATTATATGAATTGGTTTATAAGCCTGCTATTTAACATGATTATATGAATTACGAACTGTGATTTTATTTCTTTTATAATCTTTGTGGAGCTTGCCATATTTTTACATGTCTATGTCTGGCATTATGCACCTTTGAAACTGTGCCAAAAATATTTATTGTCCTATTTCTGGCATTCTGGGACTCCGCGGTTCTGTTTGGTTTCCAACCAGAACAAAGCTTATTAGCAGATCCAGTTCACGGTACTTTGCTGAAAACAATTTTATATGTAAATTTAATACTTCATTAAAGTAAGCTCTTGTAACAATCTGGAGTATGTACAAAATGCATTTAATGTAGGTAATGTTCTATCTACCATTTTGAGCAGTTACCAAAAGCAAAATATATGTACTAATTAGAACTTTCCTTCTCATTGCCTGTCTCCTCCAGCTTGACTAATAAGAAAGCACTAAAACTCAGTCAGGTTGAATAGAAACGGGATACCGTTCCCGCGCTTGTCTGTGCTCTGCACACACACGCAGCACCCTGGAAGGGAGGCTCGTTGCAGCAAGAACAGCGCATTCTCATTCACCCCTTGAATCACATTTACTTGGTTCCAAATTCCATTATTCTTAATCAAGTAAAAATCCTCTTAAGGTCAACAGGAGTTTCATGCAAATTACTTCATAATTTGGCCTTCATTTTGTTGGGTTAGTTCCCGCTTTGCCCAGTAGGCACAACCATATTAAAAAGGCTATTGGAAAGCATTCTTTACTTTATTTAGCTTGAAGGAAATAGATGTTAATAAAATTTAAGGATGTACTTATGTGTTTATTAAAAAGGAGGAATCCTGTTGAATCAGAACCCTAATTTGTTTAAAGGGCAAACTGCTCCAGGAAGCAAAAATAATATAGCTGACTTAGGTATTAGCACAGCTTAAATACTTTCAGTGAGAATAATCATGCTTTCATTTGGAGACCAGGGAAAATTGATTTAGTATGTTTTTTTACAGAACATTGAGTTATTGTTTATACAGTCATTTTTCTAACTATAAACATATATTATTCATTATAACCATTACAGAGTCAGAAGCTTGAAGTCATGCCCATCAGGGAAGGGAATGTACTTATACGTGTATAATAACTGCTTCTAAAACTTCATACATTATTTGAAGCATAACTTATCTCAGGCAAAACCGTCTTTTTGCTTCTCATGTGACAATTTCACACTAGGCTTCTTCTGTTTGTTCATGAGATCTTAATGACAGAACAAACACATACATTTCAGTGTTTTATGCGAAATCACTTTCCTGATTCATTGTGCCACAAAAATAATCCAAAGTTTAACCATGTTCCTAAACATACTGTCAGAGGTTGATAGTACTCAAATGAAGATGAGACTGCCATTCCTGCTTTGAATTTCATGGTCTTTCAAGTATGGAAAAGTCCACACTCTAGGCTATCAAGAAAGAGGTTTGAGACATTAAGAGGTGTTTTTTTTTTTTTTTATTTAAAGCTTTTAAGTGTTTACGTTTTTTTCCACAGAACAATAATCAGCAAAACAATAATAGTAATAATTGTGCTACTACTAATATGAATTGTATAGCAATTGCAATAGCAACAGTGACAGTGATAGTGATAGTGAAAGCAATGGCAATAGCAAAAGCAATAGTAAGTAATAGTAATAACAATATTAATAATAATTATTATCAAAAGCAAAGGTCTTAATTACAACAAGAATAATTTATGGAATGGAAAAGTTGATCTTGGCTTTTTATAGAAAGAAAAAGATTTTTATATAAGTCATTCCCCTGAAATGATATCTTTGGACGTGATGGATTATGTATTTCTTTTTCAGGTAATAATTTATTAGGAAGTGTCAGATGCAAAGAACTTCATGAAAGCACCGGAGCACTGAAATGCCCTACGTGATAAAATACTGAAAAGCTCAGGGAATAAGTGTCAACTGTAAGAATACAGATGTCTGATACTGCAAATATTACAGCTGGATCAGAACATAAAAAAAAGCATATGCTATTGCACATAAAAAATTAAATCAAAGCTACGGTATCTTCCTCAGTGCTGCTGTTGCAGTGCTCTAAAGCACATCATGCCAAAATACAGCATTAGAGTCACCCCACCTTGGGAATGCCACCTTTTTTGTATGCTCTGAAATAATTAAAATGTCAGGAATTAAACACAATTTATTTGGTTAATCCATTTTTAAAACTTTCCTGCAGCTTCCAAGTTGTATCTGCCTCATGGCTTCAGGCCTGAACACTTCCTAGCTCACCAGTTCCCTCTATGAGGGCTCTGTCAGTCCCTTGGAATCTGAAAAATTTTCTCTAAATCTTCTCCCAGTCCCAGTCCTAACTGAAACTTGCAACAAGACAAGCAAATAGTCTGGAGTCATTGCCACCAGTTATGTCAGTTAAGAATAAAGCGCAGGTTTCATGTAACTTTTACTACAGATACGCCCACACAAGGAAGTTATTAATTGCATATGTATTTTCCTGTATTGGTAAAAAAGAAAATGTTCCTATATTGCTTTATGAAATATATTATTAACTTTTTTTTTCTTTTAACCAAAGCTGAATTACACAGGACATTCACAAATACATCTTAATACTACGTATGTGTCACTTATGAAGTGCCAGCATGCACTCATTCTGTTCAGGATGCAGAGGAAACAGAGTCGAGGCCCTGAGAAACACAATCCGTCATTGGCTTGATTCAGTTTTGGCTTATGCCAACACCACTGGCTGCAGCACGTTCAGCTGAGGATGAGATGGAAGGATGCTGCAGCAATCCGAACGCCGACGCCAGGTCCATTCCATCCGTGGCGACAGAGTAGCTTTGCAGGTGGAGAGCAGAGCCGCAGCAAGGAGTGCCTGGACTTTGTCCCTAACAGCTTGGGCTTGCTTTAATCACTGAGGTGCCCACGGGGCGTGAGGAAGTGGCCTGAAGAGAAGCTGTGCTCTTCAGGAATCCCCTGTGGCGTACAGCAATGAGCACGAAATGGCTAACCGAAACAGAGTAACTGGGGCACAGTACCCCAGTTCTGGTCTGAGCAATGCAGCCTACAGGAGCACCTAATTCTCAAACGGCATTGACTAACAGTGCAGTGAAAAAAATGGTGAGATGGCAGCATATGCAGACCATAATCAATAGTGGTACGGGTAGTGGAGTTTGTGATCTTAAAGCTATCTACATGCCCGCCTTTGCTGCAATCACATCTCCATTTGTGATGTAGACAGTGATTCTGTTTCAACATCTACATTTTCCCAGCATCTAAATGAGTTAAACTACATGGCCTCACTAGCCAGAGAAGTCCAAAAGAGCCTGCTTTAAAAGAATGATGAACGTACATTGGAAACCTGATTAAAAATTTCAACTAAAGAAAAATTAGCAAAGCTAAGCTTCTCTTAACCAGATAGCATTTTCCTAAGGATGTATAGGACCATATATTTATTTAGGAAAATAAATCGGACTACTAGGCTATATATATTCCTAACATATATGAGTGTTATGAATGTTACCACAGGAAAACTCTTCTTGAAGGCAAAACAGTCTTAGGGTATGAGACCAAAACATTTTTAAAAAAAGCTTATTACTAATTATTCAGTGTTCTGCATATAAAGGGAGCAAAAGTGCTAAGTGCTGTCTATGATGCTGGGGAAAATTCTGGAGAGGTGCTCTGCTGTTAGAATGGTTACACAGAATCAGGTTAAACACCAAACCCCTTGATAATGAAGGATTTTGAAAGGAATTTATTTAGGGTTTTAAATACTCTGTAGGGGGCAGTTTTGAACCAGATTAATGAAAATGTTAGGCTGACTGATTCAAAGTTATGGTTTTATCCTCACCAGCTACATGGGCACCATTTCTTCTTTTAGGTAGATCTTGGCTCTGCAGCAACCATGTTCACAATAGGCATGCTATCATATAAGATCACAAAGCTGAGAGACTTATCTGCATGTGGAGTTCAATAATAGTAGCAAATAATACCTTTTTAAAACTACCAGTTAAATAATTGTATAGCAGTGATTAGAACTTCATGGAGGAGGTCCTGCATAAAAGTCAGTTCTGTAACAAGGCCCAAGGACATGAGTACAGCCTGGGATCTCCCTCACAATTCTGGTTCAGCCCTGAAGCGGGGCTGGATTTTGTGGTAACTTGAAAAAGTTTATGACAATTTTGGACAAAAAAAGGGGAGAAGATTCTTGGAGAAGCCAGTACTGGCTATATAATTCAAAAAAGCCTTTAAATATGGTATCGTCATTATTTGGGTTTAAGTGCATACTATACTAGACCACCGAAAAAGATGTTGGTATGCTTAAAAATGTTAGCTTAAAGATGAGGATTTAAATCAGCTTCTCTCCAGCAACACACCACTTGAAGTATCCAAACCAGGAGTGGACTATAGCTGCATTGCATCTGACACCAAAAAGGAAGACATCATCTCAGCAGAGGGATAGTCATTGCTATAAGGGTTTAAGCAGATGTGGCTCTAGAATGCAAGCTGAAGTGAAGGAAAGGCTCAGTCACCGAGTCTTCTTCCACTTGGAAGGGAAGGAACAGTCTAGGTCTCAAGGAAGAAAATCAACCTGTAGATGTAGGTGTTGTGGTGTA
>VZTL01072674.1:11037-39604 GCA_013400535.1 Scopus umbretta | reverse complement strand
TTTAAAAAAAAAATTATTTTTTTACCATTTTCTGGCACGATCGCTTCCTTGGGTCTCTTCACTGGAGAGTCTCCTTTGAGACATCAAAGCGGCTGAAGCAAGTAGCTGTGCTGCGCTCGTGGGACCGTCGCACGGGGCCGAGCGCTCCGCTCTGGCGCTGTGAATCTTAGCTCTGCTTGCAGCTGCAGATTTCCACGCTTCCAGTTGTATATCAAAGTAATGACTCATGTGCAAATGCAAACAGTAGGGATGTTGAATCCGTGATTGTGTGGAACACGGATATTAATATCCAAGTAAAACCACTGAATAGTTAAAATGGCTGCCGCAACGTAGTTTTGACCGGCTTTTGCGGTAGCGCAAGATGTACGCTTAGAATTTTCGTCGTATTTCACAGCACATCGCATTGATTGCTGCTACCTGGCTTCCTCTAAATTACAGTCCCCTCCCGTCCGCCGACGCACGCGTGTGCGTGCCCTGTTCCAGCAATACCCGCCTTCGCTAGCGGAGCATTCTCTTGCCTGTATTTAAGGAAGACGGTGCCTCTCTTCGCCTCGAGCAGTACGTGAAAATCATACCACCGAGAGGGGCTCGAAGTTCGTTTCTCAGTGTCCATTTATTTTAAGGAGCAAATATGCCTAAGGTTGTGTTCGAAATTGCCTGCGTATTGAAAGTGATTCGTTTGCATCGCTCGGTTGAAATGGAAATAAAATGGGACTTTATGGTCGGAGTTCTTTGGGGAAATCAGATGTTTGCAAAGTCACTGGTGAAGCGAAAGGGCCGAGACCCACAGAAGCAGCTCCTGACAGCTCTAACAGCGGATGCGTGTGCTGTTATCTTTTGTCTTAAGTTTTTCACTAGTTTGCTTCCAGAACTAGCTTAAATTGAGGATCCGGATGGGATTTGGAAATGAGGAAGAACTTGCTGCTCTTTTTCCAGTGTGTGAATAAAGATTATGTATGATCTCCTAGATCTTTTAATTATCTGGAAGGCCTTGATTGGAGCTGATCCGTGTAATTCAATCATGACAATTACAACTCATTTCTTCCTTTTTACAATCTCCCCCCTCCCCCCGCCCCCCCGGGAACTTTTTAAATAAAGAAGCATTTTATCTCTTCAGTATCTTTAAGGCAGAGCTTAAAATACTGTCCTTGTCGATTTTTTACAATTTTTAAATACAACTTGTCAACCATGGCAGTTCTTACGTATAAATTGTGCTTGATTTGCTTTGGTCAGGTTCAAATATGGTGCAAGAATTAAGTGTCTTGGTTGAAGCACGTGATGGTCTTTAATTGCATTAGTAGGTTTAAATATGGTCAGCGAAAAAGAGGCATTTCTAAAAATGGTTCTCCCTGCTTGGTACAACCTTTTTTTTAATTATTTTTTTTTCTTTTTAGGAAAATACTTGAAAGAAAAGCCCTTTAAAAATCAGTGAGAGACATGTGGGCTCCTGTTGCTCTGGGATCGCTTGCAGTATGTGCATATTTTCAGTACGTGATGAAGAGGATGAACTGCACAATAGGATACAACTAGCTGTAGAGGGTGCCCAGAATTTGTTTTGTGATTCCTGTTTAATATGCTGGCTGGCTGGCTTGGACTTTAAGGATCATTCTAGAAAAGTTATTGTGTTGGATCCATTTCTGTTTTGGTCTGCCGGATACTTTAAAAAGTAGTAATTAGTTCTGTCAGTTTAAATATTTGGTCAGCAAAATACGGCTTCGGCATAGGAAGGTGCAAAATCACAGCTGCTGTTTACTGGGCTTGCTTCTAATTTTGAATGTGTGTTGATGTATTGCTAAAAAAAGAAGCTCTAGGAAAAATAACAAATCAAAGAAACTAATTCTTTTCTTCAGAGAAATATTTCTCTAGAATCAGCCATTGCCCAGCTTCCTGCGGTCACCAGGTGTTTTGTGGAAAACTACAACGTTTATTCTGACCTTTTTGGGGTTCACCGTTAAATCGGAGGTCACTTACATTTTCCTAAGCGTTGTTTGGAGGCTGCTGTCCTGCTACTTGTCTTCGTCTTCTCTGTTGTGCTGAGTTTGGGCGGCCTTGCAGTTAGCCAGGTAGGGAACAGATCTGGCTGAAAGATCTGGGAAAGGTCAGAGCAGTTGTGGATGCTCCCTCCCTGGAAACATTCAAGGCCAAGTTGGACGGGGCTCTGGGCGACCTGATCTGGTGGAAGATGTCCCTGCCGAGGGCAGCGGCTTGGACTAGATGACCTTTACAGGTCCCTTCCAACCCAAACCATTCCGTGATCCTATGAAAAACATTTTTATTTTCAGCTAGATCTCTTCACAGGGAGTGGTTAAATCTGGAGGAACAGGGAAGGAAGGTGATGTCGTCTTCACTAGCCTGGTGGGTTTATTCTGTGTTACGGTGACTGTGTGTCAGTGCTGTCAGTAACTGGAGGGTCGCCTTTTCTGTTGTCTGCCAGTTCCAGGAGAAGGAGCTCCATCAGGTCAACCTGAGAGGCTTGAGGCTGATACCAAGTTCTCCAGGTTACCTGATCTCACGAAGACATCTGCTTGAGAAAACGAGCTAAAAATCCCCTTCAATCTGAGCAACTGAGATGGAGTTAATGTTGCTTACCCCTTTACTCCACCACCACCCCGCCCCACCTCAGTCCTGGCGTTGTGTTCAACCAGATCAGGCTCTGTAAAGCTTCTTGCCATATGCCCTGTTTTCCAGTCTTAATTATTCCTATACTTCTTTGAATCCTCTTAAGTTATATCCTTAAATTATTGATCCAGCTGCAGGTACAGTATTCCAGACATGGTGGCACCGGTGCCTTGTGCAGTAGTAGTACAGTCTGCGCTCCTAGTTGAGATTGTCCTTAGATGCTTGAGAATCACGCCACGACCGGGGTCACCGTGCTCTCACTTTGGTGTATGCAGTCAGCCGACGAACCACCGGCTCTCTGGAGACAGTCCATCACGGAACCGTGTGCCCCGTCCTGTTAACGCGGTTTCTTGCCTTGTGCCTGGGTACGTGGCTTGACTTCGCTTTGAGACTTGACTTTGAGATCTGTTCTTCGTCTGTCAGAAAAGGAACAATGCCCAGTCCCTCTATACCTGCTCTTGCCCATGCAGGATTAATGAAGATTTTCTGTGCGGCTTGGCTATCGGTAGCTGATTTTGGTTAGTGCTGTGCTTAATATTCCCTCTGGCAGTCTTGAATGCTTAAAAATCTGTGCTTCCTGGTAGAAACTATGGCATGGGTTTCGCTACTTGTGACGGATCCCGAGTCCAATGTCATCAGTGACAGCTCAAGCTATTTCACGTTGTCGCAGCTTGGGCTTGTAGCATTGGTGTGCAACCGCAAGAAGTTCATTTCTTGCTCCTTGTTATGATTAATTTTGATGCTAAATAACCCAAACTTGTGCTACTGATGATTCATGTGATTTCATACCTCTCCTACACCATATGGCTTTAATGTCCTTGCACTAGGCAACAGGCTACTGCGTTCCCTTGCCTTCTGTAGTACTGGCTGTCCATACTGTAACCCTGCTTTCACAAAAGTGGATTAATTTGTCTCACAACCGAAACTCTTTGGCATGATACAATTAATCAGCAACTTGCTTCAGGGTTTCCCCATGTTCTGCCTCCCTTATGGGTAAGACGGCCCATTCACAAACTTTCTGGCCTTACAATAAAGGGGAGGTTACCAGGGAGTTCCTGCTGTTTAACAAATACATCGATTGTGTTGGAAGGGGTGTAGCCAGGCGGATGATGATACTTGCTAATCACCTGGAATTACTCCAGACAATCAAACCTAAAACCAGTGGTAACGGGCTGCGGAAAAGTCTGACTGCGTTGAAATGCTGCATTTTAAAAGGGTGATGAAATTTGTTGTTGTTAACTGTGCATCCTACTTATTAAAAAAAACAGAGAAGGGAAGTCATCCAAGCTGTGGGCAGTTCTCTCCATCTCTAGAAAGAGCCAGAAATTATACGGAGAGCGAGCATGGTTGGGGCTAGGATGGCTTCCAGGCAAGGAGNCTTCTTGTCGTGAGGGGCCCCAAATTGAACACGGGATTGGAGGTGCGGCCTCAATCGATAGAGTAGGACTCTCGGCTTGAAAAATACATGGCCCAGGCAAGGGAAATATGATAGGAGTGTATACAGTCATTAACGTTGTAAAGAACAGGCAACTGTTACCATAATGTGGGCTTAAAAGCAAACAGAAGTACTCCTTTTTGCTCAAAGCCTAATTAAATTGTGGCACCGTTGTCACAGATGTCATGGAGGTAGCTCCGGCTGGAGGTGACTTGTATTTTATGTGACGAGCTAATGGAAACTGTCCTCCCGTAATGCAACACTGTGCTGAGGATGCAGCCTCTGGAGGTCCCCATCCTGCTTATAGTGAAAATTTGGAGGTCATACTCTATTCCTTACTTAACCCTTTCCAGAGAGCACTTGCTGTGCTGGCATCTCTCGGTGACACGTTGCAGAGCTGGGTGGACCTTTACTGTCTCTCATCATACCGGTTCTTGTGGTCCTAGAAGGTAAACCAGTCGTAAGTCGGGTAGCTCGAAGCTCTTGTCAGTTATAAGAGTTTGCTGTATTTCATCCCAAATTCTTGCTTATAAAATTCAGCATTAGTTGGTTTTTTTGACTCTTGCACTGGGAGTTTTTGTGTTTATGTTCTCCCTAGCAGGGTGTCACATCGGTGTCGCAGCAAATATTGTCTCCCTTCCTTGGACACTTGGACACGTATGCAGGTGTGCTTGGTTCTTCCCAATATTATGACAACTTGTCAGCTTGATACTATATCGCTCTGTCCTGCCTGATCTGTGGCATTCTTTGAAAGGCAAAGGTTTGAATATGACATTTTTTTTCTTTTAATCAGAGAATGAGATTAATCTGAGGCAGCAAAAGAGATTCATACTTTCTGCATTTACGTAGGTGTGTGATATCTCGTTTTATTTAATTGAAATTTGACAAGAGCAATACTGAAGTCTGGGAACCCATAGAAGTGAATTTGGACCCTTCAGGGGGTGGCTGTTTTATGTTTCATGTTCTAGAAATATCAGGGGAAAGAGGAGTTTTGTTTTAACAAAATTGAAAAGCTGCTTTGTCTGTTCTTTTCTGTTTCTTTGGGAAGCCAAGAATTCAGAAGAAACTTCCTTCAACAGAGGAGGTTTTTCTTCTGTGAAGGTCTTTCACCCCCCACGCCCATGCTTGATTTTAATATTCTGCGCTGATTGCCTCCCCCAGAAGAGTTGAAGTGCAAAAAACCTGTTAAAATGGTGCACTGTTACTCATCTTGTATACTGGGCTCGAATCTAGCCTAATTATGTCACTGCCAAAATTAAGCACTACTCTTTTAGCCTTACTGAGTGCATATCAGCCTGAGAAACAGATTTTGCATCAAGTGAGTCATCAGGAAAATTCTGATTGCGGAGCCTTTTGTTAGTAATGGGGATACAAGGAGAGGGCACAGCTGCACCTTTTGATGGAAGCAAAAAATAAATTGGTTTGTCACCTGGGCGCCTTCGAGAGTCCCGGTTTATATGATGTCCGCAGAACAGGTCTTCTGCACTCACCCAATAATTTAGGGGAATTGTTTTCCCTAAGGTGCTGGATACGACCTGACATTAGTCCTGCAGGAGCAGCTAATTTAAGGCGTAATTTGTTGCAGTGCTTTGCGATGTACCTGTCAACAAACTGGGGCAGAAATTAGCCTTGTGATAGAGAGGAGCTGAGTCTCACTGCTTACGGGGAGTAACGACTGTGATTCACCTTTTGGAAATGCGTTCCAGGCTTTGCTTTACTGCCTCTGGTCAGGCATTATTCCCTGGGGGCGCGCGGAGCATGGGCAGGAAGATGCCAGCTTATACCAAAGGAGGAAACCTCTCCAGGTAGAAGCAGTCACCAGACATGAAGCAGTCCACAGGTAGCACCAACGTCCAAATCTTTCATCGCACCGAGTCCTCTTAAGACAGTAGCTTTGGTCCAAAGCACCTTCTCTTCCCCCGGTGTCCACCGTTACGATTTTCTTGCCTGTGCGGTGCTTGTTCATCAGTATTTGGCAAACGATCGGCCAGAAAAAGAAATCTTCCTTCGGGGCGCTAGCTCCCTAGTTTGTGCTGGATGGAACTGAGCATTCAGAAGGCTCCAGTGATTGGAATGCATTTGGCCAGATTTTACCTTCCTCTTTTGTTTTGGGTGACAGTAAAGCAACGTTTCTGTATGCGTGGGTTATGACTTCTAAAGGAATTACAGCAACCTGGGAATAAGTGCAAAGCCTGGAGCAAACTGGAGCCTGAAAGCCAAGTCTCATGCGGCATTTGTGTTACGCAGTCTTGTTGTTATGATCCTTAATTTAAAATATGGCTTTTAAAGATCCTTCCTTTTTTTTTTTTTTTTTTTCTTTTGATAACTTTAGCCTTTTGGACTCACTACCTTTTACTTGTGTTGTTGGACTCCATAGTAGCCTTCCTAACAAAATGTGTTTGTTACAGGATATTTTCAGAATCGCAGACAGTTGCCTGTGTAGCTCTAAGAACGTGAAGGCAGCTTGAGGAGTATTTATGATCTTTATTGTGATGCTGTTCTTGTGGTCCTTATACTTAAACTACGGCAGGATAGATATGGACGCGTATACCGAATTAATTTAGTCTTGTTCTTTTCCTTCACAGTCCTGGTGTTGTCCTACACACAGTAGTTAAACACTAGATCTGTTTACAAATATGTTAAAGTTTTAACCGTTGCAATAAATTCCTGGAAACTTGAGCTGTAATTAAAACTTGCTGCTGTTAACTTAAACCTGGTGGATTTTATTTATTCTGCTCCCAACGGTGTTTCTAAGTTTCTTCTACATACCACACTGTTCAATTCTATGTAGTTTTTCTACCAGCCTCTCAGCCATCGGGACAGGCTGACTTTCGGTTTGAATGATATTTCTTCCAAAAATTAGAGGAGATGTCTAGGAAAGTTGTAATCTCATGATAAGTAGTACATGGTAAATTAGCAGTAACCTTCAGTAAATAGCTGACACTCTGCTTTTCAATACTGTGGTGTCAAGGTGACTTCTGAGAGGGACATATTCTTTTTTTAATTCTGATTCATGGGCTGAGTCATAAATTTAGGATGGCTTCCTGCGTTCCAGGCACTGGAGTGCTCCCAGTCACGTCAGCATCAGGCTGGCTTTAAGGCTAGAGCAAGACCATTAAATACAAAGGTATTTAATGACTTTTGAGTCTGCCTTTTGAAGCGCCTGATCTGTGGGTCATTGCCAATTGGGAGATTGTACTGGGACAGTATCGCTGTGTGCCCCGTTCTTTTTCTTTTCCCTTGGCTTAGATCTGTGTAGTCTTAAATTGCCATTGTTCAGTCTTCCTTGGTATTGCTTCACGAGGACAATATTCTTCTCTTTGTCTCCCTGCTGGTTTCCTGTGCATCTTTGTGATCTCCTCAATAGGAGCAGCAATTACGGGGGGGAAAAAAAAGGAGAATTTCTTTACTGAACATACAATTGCTAATATTGGAGTTGTATGGGAATTTCACTGATGCCTCATTTGCTTCCAGTCCTAGATTGTTGTGTAACACCAGTGTATTCTCTTCAATGTACGTGACGATGCCTGTATGCCAATTTCAATGAAAGATTTTAAAAAGACCTCTTACCGATTTTTTTTATTTATTTATTCTTTTTTTCTTTTGTCTTGCAGCCCTGGAAGAAAGCGTGATTTTTCACCAGTGCTTTGGAGCCAGTACTTTGAATCTATGGAGGATGTTGTGGTAGAAAATGAAACTGGCAAGGATATATCCTTTTTTTCTAGTTTGAACTTTTCTTATTCTCAGTGCCTGGGGCATTATCGTGTTTAAGTTTATCATTGAGTTTATTGGGGTTCTCTTCATCTTTTTCATGTATTTCTTCTCATCTTCCATTTTTTCTTTTGTAGGGATCAGTAACAGTAACTAGAGCTATCCCTTCTAAGGTGACGGTTAAGATGCACTAGCAAGGTCAGTGCCTGGCATTGCTTCGTTAGTGATCATTAATTTTAGAAAGTGTTTCCAGTGGTTCGGTAACGTACTGTGCAGGGAAATACTCATCAGTTCCCACGGTTTAAACCATATGGGGATCAAGGCTGTTTATTGATTTGTATTAACGATAGGTAGTTCACTGGCAATCCCTGGATGTTCAGAATCAGTATCAGCATTGCAGCAGGTAAACTTCAACATTAAACACTTGGATGTTAATAAACACCTGCAAATTTCTAAACGCCTTTCTGCAACTAATCCCAGAAAGTTCTGCTCCTGTACATACACGAACTGATGTGCGCCCCCAAGAAGTGTGGCTTACAAGCGCACACGGTTTCTTCTGGGCCCGCAGGATCTCCTACCTGTGCACGTCTCCTGTGGGAGATGGGGATGCCACTCACGCTGCTCCCACTAATGCAAATGGGAAAGCACCACGTGAGGTCACGTATCTACACCTGAGGTGTGGGTCCCTACTTGTTGCACCCCAAATTGTCGGTCTGCTAGCTGGTGTGCAGACAGGGGAGCTTCTCGCTCTGGTCAAGGCGGAGGTGGTGATGCCATCAGAGAGTCTTCACGCAGTGTCAAACCAGGGTTTGTCTGCAGCCATTTCCTCTCCAAGGTCTCTGCCCCCTTTGCCAAGTGTTCAGGTTTGGTTTGTACTTCTTTTCAAGCTGACTCCTCTTCGCCAGGCTTCCAGTTACTGTTTAATCTGCCTGAGGACAGTCATCCTCTTTGACGTGCTCAAACCGCGGTTGTATCCAGGCCATTCGTTAAACTGGGAGCGCCCCAACGCGCACCGTGTGTGAAGGTACTGGGGCAAGACTTCCCATCAGTCCTACCTCTGCCTACAGCTCTGACAGAAGCAGGTTTGAGAGGTACTTCCAGGTCTTTTGACCTAATTACAAAATAAAAACGTTTTAATCTGTGTTTAAACAACACAACCTCGTAGTTTAAATAGTTGCATAGTCTTTAAGCATGCATATTGTAGCTTGGCCGTTAGGGAAACCAAACTTGCAAGCTATTTCTCTCCAAATACCAATTTAGTAATTACTTCTCTAATGCCAGTAGCACGTGGTGCTTTGAAATGAGAAAATTCTCTCTCCTTGCTGTTTTGCTCAGCTTCTCATTATTTTGTTTATTAACTGCATTTGTCCAATTCAACCTATGAATTCTTTATGATGTGCACCTTGTCTGGCTTTGATGGAAGGGCCGTGCACACCCCTGAGGCTTCATAAATAATAAAATCAAAAGGATAATGGACCTATTTGGATAGGTGGTGTACATAAGCATCCCAAATTTAAGCAAATCTTAGTTATTTGGGACCTGTTGTGTTACCCGTGACCTTTAGCAGAAGCTTGAGCTCCCGTGTGAAAGGTTGTGGACAGATGTGTACTGTGGAAGCAGCTGAATAAAGGAATGTTCTGCCCCAGCTACCTGCTACTGCTCCATCAGATCTCCTTGTGTGAACAAACCCCAGCTGATGAAACTGTTGAAGCTGACACAGCTCACTGTCACTGGAACGGTGTAGGGAGCACCTGCGTGAACTGTTTGCAACCAGCAGATCTGAAGGGCGCTGCGGTATTCAGCAGAAAAACGATGAGCAGCTTGGTCCGTAACAACAGCTAGCGGGGTTAGATGGAGAGGAACGCTTTTGGCCGCCTCAGGAACAGAGGGGGAAGAGCGGAAGGGGGTGAAGTGACTTGTCTGGTCTGTTGGTCACAGTTTTGGGCACTGAACACAGATCTCGCAACTCCCGGTTCTGTGCCTTTCCCTCGGTGACGCTGGTTTTGGTGATAGCTGAAGTGATTTTTCGGTGTCTACGTATATACTGCAAGGGGACTTTAGCTGCCATAATGAAGCAGCTTTGCTGCGTCTGTTCCAGAGAGTAATTGTATCATCCTAAAGATCTTGTTTACTGACTTCCCTGACATTTTTCCTTGGAAATCATAGGAAAATACTCCAAAAGTACATGCTCCAAAGTGCATGCTGATCCTGGCTTGGTTTTTCTCTTAGTTGTTCCGTTCACTGTTGTGCACAGGGGGAAAAGGGTGCAGGCAGGAGACGCATGGATTACAGGGAGCAGGTGACCTGGGCAGCAGGAAGAAACTTGAATAAACCAGGTTAAGTTTTGTCCAGGTTATGCTTGCGCATGCCCATTTGACCAGAGGCAGAAATAAGGCCCTGGGTACGTACACAAGGGAGGAAACAAAACGCCGTTGGGTATTGCAGACTCCAGAATACGTTCAGCTACGTAACTTGTTTGAAATAACTCTATGAAATGTCCTTAACTGTTCATACACTTTTCGAATTTACAAAAGCGGATTGGAGGGGCCTGTCTTACTGCTGTTACATGGTGGAGGCCATTCTGCTCTTTCCTGGGCTGTATTTACTGTAAGTAAGCTGCTGCTTTAGAGAAGTGTGTATCTCTGTGCAAGTAGAGCCGTCTGGGTGTGGAAGGCAAGTAACCCTTCAGCTACGTTAAGCACAAGGAAATCAATTCAGAAAACTCTCTTATAATCTCCTGGTGTGCACTCTTCTAAATATTTTACTGTCGGTGTATTTATTAAATAGGCAAAGCACATGCAAAGGTTTATCGTCTAGGTTTTAATTATCAGCAGTAAGCAAAACTACATCTGCCAAATAGCTTGCATGTTTTAATGAAGTGCCAAGTCATTTCTCGTCGTAGAATATACTATTTTTTAATTTTTTTTTCGGAAGGCCGCTTTTCCATGACTACTGGTGAAAGTTCGACAGCTTTACCTTATCATAACAGTATTATCTTTGCACAGTTGAGGTCCTGTTTGACTTGTCGAGAAATCTCATTTGCTGCTCAAGCAACTCTCTAGAACGCAAACTGAGGTGGCGTCAATAGAAGTGAGCGTGGGGACTGACCAAAGCAAAATTCCTCTCTCCACCCATTCCCTTTAAAAAATAAAGGGAATTAAGGAAGAAAGCTTTTTTTAAAGGATTTCAAGTAAAGTGAAATCCCTTGCAGTGTGAGATGTTTTTTTTATTTGGGACCTCTTTAATCCGGGAACTCTTCAAGCTGTCTAGTGCCCTTAACAGAAGGATGCTGTAGGATGGCTTTCATGGAAGTGCGACTGGACAGATCAAGTCTCTACGTCTCCCCTGTGCCTTTGGCTGTGTCATATTTGTTGCGTTTGAGCAGCTCGGTGAGCCGTAGATCACTTGGCCTTTACACAGAGATTCAGATGAGCAACAAGAATGAACGTTTCACAAGAGTCGCTACCAACTGCTCTTGAATTGCCAGCATGACTTCTGTTGAGTAATCCCGGTCGTGTAATCATAAAACATTTTATATTACGATGAGACATGCTAGAAAAATACTGCGCTAACTGGGCTGTAATTCTGGTGTTGAATACTAGGTTTACACCAGACGGTTCATTTGTAACTTGAGCTGACCCAGAGACTGGTGCAGATATGGGCCTTCTGAAACGGTTGAACTTTAAGACTTAAAATCTGTCTTACTAAACGCTGTAGTTACTTGCTTGTAGCTCATTAGTTGCCAGGATGGATGGTTGTCTTTTCCTCTGCTAGTTTAGTGTTTTTGTTATGGTATACAAGTGCCTTAGACATAGTGAAGGTCGCTGCTTTTAATTGGAGGCAGAGGTATGAAGCCACGTTCTGAGTTAAGGACAGGGCTTCTTACAAGACACTTCCACCCTCTCTAGAGCTCTTTATTTCCAATAGCAACACCAATACCATTTTTCCATTTAAAAAATTCCAGAAGAGAATTTAGCGGCGTGATTGCAGTTATGATGCTGTACCTTACAGTTACGGGCTTTTTGTGTTACCGTTAGCCGTTAACGAAGTTAGCTCATATGCAAGGTTCGCATAGATGTACGCTTTGCACTTGAGACTGCGTCCGGAGAAAGAAACCGTGGCAACAGGTAGCTCGTGCCTTTGCGTGGCTGCTGTAGAATTATTTCCTTTGCGCATTTTGAAGTGAAAGTTTCGTCCCAAGCGATCAAGCGTTAAATGTTTGGGATAAACCAGAACTTAAAAAAAACCCCAAACAACCACTCCCCCCCATAAAACCGAGAGGAAACCCAAACTGGGAAGCACTGAGAGTAACCATCTATAAGTGAAATATCAGCCTGCAGGAGTGGCGTGCTCCTTTCTTCTTTTGCTTATTGGCCTGGTAACTTCCTGGATGATGTATTTGTACTTCTCTTGGCCAAAGTACTCCCATTTGGATAAAACTCAGGGCACTGGAAAGCTTCCCATTCTCTCGCCTCATGTTGATGATCCTCTTTCTTTACTCCCTACTGACAATAGTTTGATTTTTAGCAGCAGACTGCTCATCTGACTAGTGAAATTATTGCTTACGTGCATAAGCACCTTGCAGATTGAGGTTTCAGGGTGTCTTTAGGGGCTCTAAAATATTAACTTGTGGATTCAGTGGTTTTGGGGAGAGCAACTGCTACAGTCATTTAGGAGTTGAATAGCTGAACAACCACAATATGAGGACCGGGTAGCTTTCAGATCTCTGCCCATTATGTAGGTGGTTCTATTAAGAATCCCTCAACAAATTCCCCCACTCCTGCAGGGCTGTTACTTAAATAATCAATGACTCCTTAGCACAGAAGTCTTCCTTTCGACAAAGAATGCCACTTAATCACTGCGATGCCTGAAATAACTTACATAAATTGGGCTGTCAGGGACAAATAGAGGCATGATCGTATTGCAGCCCTACCTTACTTCAGAAAGATTCCTCGCTGGTTCCCCCCGACCCCTTTGGACTAATAAATTTTTGTACGTTTCAGCCTTACTGTAAAATTCTGTTCTTTCAAAGCAAATTGAACGTGTGCTGCAAAGCAGCTGCTTCATCTTCATGTCTGCTGTATAGCCGAGACTAATTTTGTAACTTGTGGGGCTTGGGGAAGGGCGGGGGCATTACTTTGGTGTCTGTAGCCCCCCTGCTGCATTTCAGTTTTCAGAGGTGCTACAGAGTTTGGATTCATTATCCTAGGAAACACACCTAATGTCTTAGGCACAGTGAAAAAAATGACCTCGGAGACGGCGTTACCAGTGGTAGAAAGGATGAAGCTTTGGTTAATTAAGGATAGTTTATGCGGAATATTCTCGCTTGCTTTCTGTGACACCTCGTGCAATCCAGGTTCAGCCACTCTGTTGCCAGTAGAGAGGTTTTCTCGCGCTATCCGAGCCTTTGCTGTTGTCTCGGGGAGTGCTTCATGTTGCTAATCCTTTTGCAGCTGAGGTGTGGCACTTTGCAAATTACATTATCTTTGTCCCTTCTTGCAGTCTGCAATTATTAACAGGATTCAGTGTAGGATTGTGGCTTTAGATCTCCGAGGCCATGGTAAGTAAAATAACTAAATTTAAAATCACATAAGCATGTTACACGCTCTCATTTTTTTTTAAAGAAGATGTAATGAATCCCTCCCAAGATGACTAAGGAAGCATCCTTTAGGCATCCCAATTTTTATTCAAAAGCAGGGATGGAAAAGTGGCTTCTAGAGCTGCGCAGCCACGTGCCAGAAGCTGAGATTCTCCGCACCTTTGTGCGAGGTGGTGGTGGATATGTTCCTTCCTACATGCTGGCAGCAACCCCCTCCATATTTTCATAACCTATAGGCGGTCTTTACCGTGAGAAATAAGGTCTGTTCTTTAGTTTTGAGATACGTTGCAAATATGGAACAGTTATGGGGAACGTTTCCTGCCCATAAGCTATAATGTGATGAAGTACCAACCGTTCCTATTAATTCCAGGTTTTTTTTTAATTATTCATGTTAACTGCAGTAGGCACTCTCTTAATAACTGTGCCAAAAAGCTTAGGACAGTTGCTGCTCCAAGTCCTGAGGGGACTGAAGGTTTCCAGCTTACATGAACTTAACTTTTTTTTGTTCTTTCAGGAGAAACAAAAGTTAGGAATCCTGAAGATCTGTCTGCAGAGACTATGTCAAAGTAAGGAAGCTTATGCTCTCTTCAGTATTTCTCTTTTTCACAAACCTTTATTTTCTTTCCTTGATTGAACAACTGCTTGAGGACACACAACCTTCATTCAAGGGAGCTGGAAGATAGCTTCATTTCACATGATTCTGGTAGTTACCCCTTCTTTTCCTTCCGTTTTGGGACAGTTTGAAGTTTATTTGAAATTAATACCTCTTCCAGCCGAGTCAGATTCCAAACTGGAGTTGTTCTCTAGATGCCCTCAGTTTCTAAACTCAATTTAAAGATCAGTGGCTTCGTTGCAGTGAACACTTTAAACCGGCAACACACTATAACGCTCGCTAGAGATTTCCCAGTAGACGGGGAATGCTTTCCTCGGACATAACCAACTGGGGCATTTCAGCTTGAAATCACCGGTTCGGTTCTTCCTCCGCTCCTCGAGCGAGCGGTCAGAGTGCGCCTGCCTTGGACTGGCAGCATCCCCAAAGCGTGGGTCACAGCCCGAGATTTTCAAGCGTGGAGGGAGTTGCTTTTCCAAACTATCACAACCTGCTTGGGGATGCAAATCCCCCTCTTGACAAAGCTGTAAGAAAAGCAAATACCCAGTATTTGCTAAGCACATTACGTTATGTCCGCATGTAGCACAAAGACTCTTTGCTATGACTACAATTAAATCACGAAGGATTTTGTAACCTTCATATGAACAAATCCTCTTGGTTTGTTGTGGGGAGGCCATGTGTGAAATGTGTTCTGACTTCCATTGTATACCTTGTTGCTACTGCTTATGGCTTGTCAGATCCTGGTGTGTTACTGTCCTGAGGAGATGCCGTATGAAATGATTAGGATTTTTTAGGTCTGGAGCAGCACTTACCGTGGGGGGAAAACAAATTGCCTTTTGTTTTTAAACCTTTCTCTCCTCTTAGCAATGAGCTTGAAAGTTATTCCTGAATAGCCTGGAGCCTTCAATTATAGCTGGTTTTAATTTTTTTCTTTTTTTCTTTTTTATCAAATCCTCAAGCAATTTTCTCTGACAGAGCAAACAAGCTGGTCAACCTTTTGTTTTATATTTATCTTTTTATGTTTTTTAAACTTGTTTTCCATCTTCTTTTGTTTCCCATGTTCTAGTTGCAATACTGCTCAGGTCTCCGGCTCCCCTGACTGGTTCTAGTCAGGGAAGCCAATTTCGTTGTCTTAAACTACAGTGCTCTTCAGTACATTTCAATCATTATCTCTGCTGCTTTTTTTGGTTTTTGTGAGTCACACCAGCCAGCTTTCACGTCCTGCAGCGACAGCTTCCGTTTAAAGTTGGCGCCTTCTGGAAAGGACGGGGAAATTGCCCCTTGCCTTGACGTATCTGTGCTCATAGAGAATCTGAATCTTTTTGCCTGTGCTCAGTGTTGTTTATTTTTGCCTTGTTAAGTAGAGCTCAGTTATTTTCTCTCTTTAATTGCAAAAAGTTTCTCCTTTCAGAACGGTGGATTTCTTAGTCTGTGCTTCCATGCAAGAGAATTTGACAGCTTTCTCACCTTTTATTTAAAATTCCCACCAGCTAATACCGATGTAAGATGTTCTCTTCAGGAATTTCTTTTAAATGAGCGCTTTCTGTTAATAAAAAGGGAAGTGACATGCTTGTTCAGGAAGGTATTGGCTTGAATGATTCCCTGTATTGGTGCTTAGATGAAACAGTGATAAGAGAATAAACTTGTCTCAGTTACCTGTGGGTTAAATGAGCATACAGAGAGGACTTGGAGCCAGACATCTATCTTGGGTCTGTACTTTCTCCTCCCATTGTACAAATCTGCTTCAGAAATGTATCAAGGTAGACATGCCAACCATCAACCATGCTTTTTTATCTCAATTTGGCAGAGACGTTGGAAACGTGGTCGAAGCTCTCTATGGGGACCTTCCTCCGCCTATCATGCTGATTGGGCACAGCATGGGGGGTGCCATCGCAGTCCACACGGCGGTCGCAAATTTGGTGCCAAGTTTACTGGGTCTGTGCATGATTGATGTTGTGGAAGGTAAGTGTGTGTACCCTTGGATAGGCTTCCATACCCTTGGATGGGGTTCTGTCTTCCACGTTGGTCTTTCTTTTATCCCCAAGACCCTGAACTCAGAAAGTTTCGCTTGGTTTTTAAACCAAGGTCAATTCCATCCTCCTAACAGATGCTACCTACACAGAAGTCTTCCTAGTGTGACCCTTCCTTTCGCTTTTCCCAGATGGGCTCTCTGTTTGCTCTTTTTCTGATACTTTCTTTGCAGTACTTTCTTGTTAGCGGGGAGGAGGGTGGCTTTTTACAGAACGTGTGGCGCTGATGAGCGGTTACTGCCTTTTCTTCCTATCTGAATGTCCTACCTGTTCAAATATTAATTCTCTAATGTGGGAGCAGGTATGACAGTAGGCTTAGGGGTACTTAGCTGTACTTTCCTTAACAGCATTAAATCCTCAGTGAGCTCTAGCTCGCTCTGAGGGTGTTCCCCAGTAGCCAGTTCTGTACAGAGGGACACGGCAATTATTTCATCAGATGCCGTAAAGTTAAAATACTTGTTTTTAGGTACAGCCATGGATGCATTGAACAGCATGCAGAACTTCTTAAGGAGTCGTCCCAAAACATTCAAGTCACTTGAGAATGCCATTGAGTGGAGGTAATGCATGGGCTTATGTAGTCTCCAAAATCACTTGTCTGTGTAGCTGGACTCCTGAAGGAAACAAAGTTTATACTGTTTGTCTGTTTTCTCCTTTCGCGCTCACTTCCCCAACTATTGTCACCAATTCCTTGGCTGACTGGACAGGGAGAGAGAGGTCGCAAAGATAATTGATTTCCTGGGAGAGCTGGCTAGGCGTTGGAGAAGGATCCTCTGAGAGCTTCAACTAATAGAAAGCTTCATGGTGTGAATTGCAGCTTCCTTGTAAATGTCCCAACTATTACAGAAGAAGCTTGAGACATCTGTCCCGTGTGTAAGAAACAGGACTTATTTCCCATTCAGCAAGAATTACGTACACGTTTGGCAGCTGAGTTTGAAAGGGAGAGGCCTTGTGGTTAGGTTTGTAGATTGGACTGCAGAAAGCCCAGTTCTGCTGCCAAATACCCGTGTAGTTTCTGACCTCTCCCTGTCCCTGCAGTGAAACGGGTCTAACTCTATTTCACTGTTTCCCCACCAGCACTTCTCCCACGTGTCTTTTAAATTCACAGTTACAGTGGCAACGGGGGGCTGAAATAAGTCGTCATGTAGGGTGAGCCATTCCAAATGCGTTCGGAGAACAGGAGGTTTGGGAATGGTTTGGGAAAATTGTGAGCTGTAAAGGGTTTTTGCTTCTGTTTTTCAGCCTGCTAGGTCCTGAATCTCTTTAGTAAGTATTTCTGCCTTTCTTCTGATCTTTTTTTTTCTTTTTTTTTTTTTCCCCCCTAGTGTAAAAAGTGGACAGATAAGAAATCTTGAATCTGCCAGAGTTTCTATGGTCGGTCAAGTCAAACAGTAGGTGCTTTTTGGTTTTGTTTTCGTTTCTTTTTTCCCCAAGCTCTTAAAATCATCTTGTCTCTTTTACAATGCCATTACTACAAAGCATAAATGCACTTGGAAGTGAAAATTTCTTCTAGCAAATGCAAGTTCTTACAACTTATCGCAGTTGATACCAGTAGCACTGAATCATAATCACCGCACTTGAAGAAATCCTGGTCAAAATTTCCCTGCGGCAAAATCCACCGAGAGCCATGTTTTAGGAAGTTAACTACTGCTGGTTGTGTATTCCTTGGTTTGTCTGCCTTTCCACGCCCATTAAGAGACAAACGCTAGTCTGATGCCTCTTCGGAAATTTCACCCTAAATTGGGTTGGCCTTCTGGATATGGTATCTTTCACTTCCTTTTAGAAATTGTTTAATTATCTGTTGCGTTTCGGGAGTGATCTGAGGTGGGTTTGGGGGGGATCAGAGTGACCTGCCTGTGCCACTCTAATCCTTACCACAGCTGGAACCTTTACAAATGTCTCCTACTCTGCTAAAAAAAGCTATTGTCGATGGTTTGACCACTTCTGCCTCCTTTGAGTAGCTGTTTGCATTTACATGTGCACTGAGATATACGTGCTGCTCAGGCACTCGGTCCCGTGACTAGTCATGACTGTATTTTTCATCCACAGCTACTTTTAAACTTGGGGGGGGAGGCGGTTCTTGGCCAGTGTGTGAGAAATTGCTGACTACTTTAGGTTAAAAACTGTTCAGGGTGGTGGTTGTTGTTGTTTTGGCAGGGAATCAGTTTCTGGTTTTATTTTCACAGGTGCGAAGGGGCTGCCAGTCCTGAATGTCCCAAAGCCATAGTGGAGGGTATTATTGAAGAAGAGGAGGAGGAGGAAGAGGAGGAGGAAGGGGGAGGCTCTGTCAACAAAAGGAAGAAAGAAGATGACACAGAGGTAGGGAGTTTCTTGCTGTGTTTTCAGCTTCTGTTTGCATGACGCTCCCCTGCAAGAGAAATAGCCAGCAGTTACCCAAATCATTCTCATATAAGAGAGAGGAACTCCAGGGACCAAAAACTTTGTTTTGTGGCTGTTTTTTTTCTTCCTTGTCTCATGCCACTGATTCTGTCTTGGATTGTCACCTGAAAGCGTGTATTTTCTTTCCTCAGGTGCTCACAGATTTAGTGCATATGGCCTGAAATGGGGCTTCTGGCCTGAACGAGGAATGCTCTTTTCTGAGTCTTTGTGGTATTTCCATTCATTTCCACGGCACAGTAGCGTTCAGGAAGTCGTGCGGGCCGTTGCAACCTAGGAATGTAAATTCCTTGAGGAAAATCATTGTAGCCAGCTTAGCCCCTTTTATTTCTGTGTCACCTAAGTAAGAGACAAGTCTGGACGGTCAGACAATTTGTGAGCTATTTGTGCCAGTAAAAAAAATAGTAGATTGAGAGCCCTGAATACTGCAGCCTTCTCTTGATCTATAGGTGTAGATCCTGACTTTCTTGTTCCCTAGTCACGTACTTTGGCTGTGATTTGGAGAGAAATTTAGGAGCAAGGAGGATCGTCCCTGGAAGAGTGTAATCCACCAGAGGGAGCCAGTATTTTTGATACACACTTCCAGGTGGCACTCTGAGTTCATTTTATGTCAGCTGTTTTACTGATCACTAATGCACAGCTCTCTCTCCTCCCTGCAGACAAAGAAGGAGCACTTATACACGTGGCGAATTGAGCTGGCAAAAACAGAAAAGTACTGGGATGGCTGGTTCAGGGGTTTATCTAACCTCTTCCTGAGCTGTCCAACTCCAAAGCTTTTGCTTTTAGCTGGTACGTGTCTCTTCCAGTCCTGTTTAGGTTCAGTGGCCGTTCACTTCGGTGGTGTCCCGCGTGTATTTTGGAGGCTAGGGCCAGCGTTTGGCTAATGTCTTTCTCTGAGACTAGCAGATCCGTCTCTTCCGTCTTGACTTTTCTATGTATCTTGAAATATCATAAACCAGACTATTTGATCCGTGCAGATCTGGAATTAGTTCAGAATCTCTAATTGCAAAATAGCACGTGTATTGCTGCTGTCTGATGGGCGTCTTTGTTGTATGACGTGGAAGAGGAGCAAACAGCACAGATTCGAGCTTCATAGCCTTCACTGCTATGGTATTTTCCTACTCGTATGGGCGCCATTTGAACTTTTCAACTGAAAGTCCAATTATCGACGTTCTAGAGCCAGCTCTAGGCCCTTTTTGCGCCCTGATAGGAAATTAAGTGCATAACCAAGATAAACAAAATACCCGTTTAAGTTGTAGGGAAGGATGTCTTCTTGCAGTTTTGGCTGGGATTCTTTCCTATCGCTTTATTCTTTTGAGGTGCAGCAATGACACGTGCTTGTGGTGGGTGCCAGAGATGTTTCTTTTGTGTTTTTCACGCCAAGTGTCTCAAAATGTCAACTAAAGCCCTGCTTAGACAGTCATACTCCCTCTGGCTTTTCTCCAATACATCTGTTTATTTGATTGTAGGTGTTGACAGGCTGGATAAAGATCTAACAATTGGACAGATGCAAGGTAAATATTGAATATTGTTACTCTTTCCTTACTGCAACGCCCTTTTGGCATGATAGCTTGTTGCTAGGGGTACGTGAATGAGAGCGCGCTGGAGTGGCCTCTTACCAGGTGCAGTCTGTATTGAAACAAACGGGCATTAAAGAATTAGTCCATCCCAGAGTGTTCTCTAACTGTCTGTGGTTGCAGGAAAGCTGGAGAAGTTGAGAAGGGAAGGGTTCAGTTAAAAGTTGTGAAGGGCTGTTGCCACGGTTTCTGTTCAGTCCGGAGTCCAGTGTTTCCAGCGGTGGGGCTGCCACGCTTCTCTTGGATCAGAATGATTGTGGGGGTTTCTTTCTAATCTGTTTTTTCCCTTTCTAACTACATTCCTGATGTTCCGAGCTAGAACACTTGGGACCATCCAAAACTGTCTGATCTCTTGGTGTTTTTGGCAAACATCAGACCAAGATTCGGCATCTGCATTAATGTTTTGGTTTGTTGGGTTTTTTTCCCCCCACAGCCCCGTCCCAGCTTCGTTGATTTCCAGAGCAACCAGTACTGGAAAGTAGTATTGAGTAGCAGGTTAAACATTATATTAAGGTAGATCTGATAACAGTTTCAGCTCTGAAGGGTAGTCCCACCTGTGTCGAGAAGCTCTACAAAGTTTAGCTTTGTTTTAACTCCTGGAAACCCCCTCTAGTTACACGTGGGGAAGATGGATTAAGCAGCCGGTTCTTGCTTTCTCTTGAAACTGTCTGCTCTGTGTATTGTACAGTTTGCTTTAGACCAGGCCTTCCCTGGTCCCTCTTTGCCTGATGGATATAGTGAGGTTTGTTTGTAAAGAATGTGAGATCCTTTTTAGCAGAGTTCATAAATTCACAGCGCTTTTAAGGGCGCAGTGTCTGATGTTCCCAGTGTACGCAAGAACTGCTTGCCTAAATTGTTGCTGTTAGAAGTCAAGACCACTTAAAAAGCAGCTCCAGTGATGACTCTCTTGATCCGCAGGGAAGTTTCAGATGCAGGTCCTCCCACAGTGTGGCCATGCAGTCCATGAAGATGCTCCAGACAAGGTGAGCCCCGCGGTGGGATTGAAGCTAGATAAGTCACGGTCTTCGCAGCTTGAATGCAAAAGGGGCCTGTTGCTTTCTGTGAGGTGGAGATTGTACTTCAGGGGCGTTTTTTGGCACGACATCTTAACTGGCTATGTGCAAAACAGCTTGGATTTTTAAGCTGTCTGGAAGGCCTGGGCTAAGATGTTACATGACACAGGGCTTGGCTAGGTTACAGATTTAACTCTCGGGCTCTAGTGGTGGCGTAACTAACTCTCACCATGTGGAGCGTGGATTTATCCTCCCCGCCTTTCCTCATGAAGTTCTCCATTCTCCCTTGTACTAAGCTGCAGCTTTTGGGGTTGGTCTGTGTTCTGCTGAGTTGGGTGGCTCACATTTTCCAAACACAATGCAAACGTTACCGAAACAGCTTACAAACTGACAGAGCAGTGCTGCTTCTGGGTACTGCTGAAGTTACCGTCCAGATAGAAGCGGGAATGCGGTGCAGCCGATGGAGCCTGTGGTTGGAAAAATGTCTGGTTTTAAAGCTTGTTCTACACTGACCGCTGTGAGTGTAAAACTCAGCCTTTCTGTGCTTCACTTTACCAATCTGAAAGAGGGATTTTCATCTAAACGTACCGAGTTCTTATTTTGATATTCTTTTTAATATAAATTCAAAGTCGTATTATTACTGTCGGGTTACCGTCTTGATGGATCCTTTATAGGAATAACTTGCATCATGATTTTGCCAGACCTTTTTTACCTGCTGAACGTAGGCGTTGTTTTAAGAATTACTGAAAGAGGTGGAGAAAAAGTTTGGTCAGTTCTTGATTGTGAGATCAGTGTCAGAGTAAAGGTGGAAGCACGTAGTTCCTTTTTTATATATAAAAGCCTATTATACAGAGCTCTTAGTTCTAAAGGAGCAAACCTGATTCAGCCAGAGGGTCCTGAGGACTCAAACTGTTGTTGGAAATGCTGCAGGCTTTGAAAACTACTGGATTTCTTGTTCTCTTTGCGTCCCTTTAAATTCTGACCCATTTGTTCCCCACCCTCCCCCTTCCCTCAGGTTGCTGAAGCTGTTGCCACGTTCCTGATCCGTCACAGGTTTACAGAGCCCATCGGTGGATTCCAGTGGTAAGGCTCTGCGGGTGCTAGGGCCGTGCAGTCCCCGAGCAGAGCTCTTGCTCTTACTGCCTGCGTGTTTGGCTCCCAGTGTGGGAGGCTGGAGTTTTAGCACAATGCTAAAAACCACGGGTAAACAAACAGCTTTGAATCCCAGCCAGTAATGCGTTTGATGTTTATGTGTTCTCTCTGAACTTCTCCCGTATTAACTTGTGTTAATGAAACCTCCTTCCTTGGAGGGGAGGAGCGAAGCAGATCCTCCCTAGCCGATTCCTTTCTCTATAGCCTGCCAGAAGGCAGAATTCCAAGTTTTATGGTATCTAGTTTAAGTAGCGTTTTATTTAAGCAATTAAGGCCCTGTGTTTTGGAAACAGCTTGCACCACGCTTCTTTGGCCAAGAAATACTGGCGAGATTAGACAGGTAAAGCTGCGTGCTCCGCTTTGTCGACTCTCCATCCTTATCTCATGTGTTTTCCTTTCATAGTCAACGGTAGAAGCCAGGCCTCTGCGATCAGCCACGCAGCAATGAGTCGGTTGCGACTGATCAGGTTGATGGGAAGAGCTCCCAAAGTCTTAGTGGCAGTACCATACAGCCAATAACTAAACGAACGCTTAGACCTCATGGAAGGTGCTAATCTTGTTTTACCATTCACCTGAAAGATGATCCTAAAATAAACACGTTTCTGAAGCAGTCCTGAAAAGCCGTCCTGCTTTTAGTTAAGAATTCTTCAGCAAAAGGTAGAAGCCCCAAAATGTGTGATGCTATAGGACTGGCGATGCTGAAGAGGTATTGCTAGGTGATCTCTTTCTTTTTTTCCCCTTTACCCTGTGCCTTTGGGGGTGAAACAGTAGAAATGCAGGACTGCGGACTGCCGATTTTAAATCCCATGAAAGGATATAGCGTAGGTTGATGTGGAAGTGGTGAGAGAGGGAGAAGACCAAAGGACCATGCTGCATGGTAATGTTGAATCTCCACCAGGTGTTTGGCAACCTGTGCTATCGCTGTGAGTCTTGAAGGAGCTAGCCTGTTGCTCCTGCTATTATGGTTGTCGCAAAAGCAGCTTTGTAACAAGAGGCTTGGAGGAAGTGAAGTGGCTGGCTGGCCTTAAGCCATCGACAGCAACATGTTAAACTTCCGTGCCTCTCGCTGCTACGTAGCTTACGAGTTACTGCTGAATGCGTCAATGCTGATGTTAACCTGCATGATAAACTCCTTTTGGCCTTGTTTGATCTTGGACAATCAGCTAATTTTAGGGTGTCGCAGGGTCAAATATCTGCAGAGAATACCTTGATTTTAACGTGTGACCTTTCTTCCACTCTCCTTTTTCCCTCCTAGTGTGTTTCCTGCTTGTTAATACCCTGGTGTTCTCCAGCACTGAGTCCTGTTGTAAATAAACTGCACCAGAGGCCACTGTGATGTATCCATATCCTTTCATCTCTCCAGTTCAGCAGCAGCGAGAAGTTGGTGTGAGATTCATCCCCTAGAACTAGTTCTCCAAAATGTGTAAATGCTTAGGGACTTCCTTGCTGGGAAGCAGCTTGTACTGAAGACCATGAAAAGCTCTTCAGGCCCTTGGAAGTGGGCTCCTCTCTGCTGCCACAAGGAAAGACCTTCTGAAATCCCAAGCAGTCAATCATACCGATCTCCATCAATTCTCAGGCTTTCTTGAACCCAACTGCAAAGGGGCTGTTGGCAGTCCAGATCCACCGAGGGCATTGCAGCGTGTCCAAAGGCTTCAGGATTTCTCCGGGGAATCATCTAATCGTCTCTGAAGTGCTCCCTAGGTTTGTTTTTTACATACACGTTTCTTTCCCCCCTAAAGCAGACGAGGAATCGGCTTCATTGGGAGCTCAGGTTTCATCTCACCGATGCCAGCCTTACGGGTTAAGCTGCAGGAGCAGCCTAGAGGCTACTTTCCTGTGCAAAGTTGGACGGGACTGTAAAACAGAAAGGCGAGGGGGGACCGTGAGCTCCATTTCAGAGTCTTGCAGCTTTCTTCATACTTGTTTCAAGTGCTTGCTGAGAAAAATAGCCTGGATAACTCCGTCTGCTGCAGACACGTAACAGGCAGGGGACTCTGGGCCTGCGTTTATGGGGAAGACCCAACAGCGGCAGTAACAACATGCTCTGCAGGCAGTTTGCCTGTTTGGCTGTTCTCTGTGCCTGGAATGTGTTTTATGCTTCCCTTCTTGTAGCTGCTACACACAACTGAGCAGAGACCAGCGCCTTTTGGATGAAAAAAACGCAAAAAAAAAAAAAAAGTGTGGTAGATAAAACCCTGGAAGAGCTTGGAGTCGGGCCTGCTGATGTCGATGCAGAGGCGTAGGCAGCTGCTGCTGCGTTGTGCTCCCCCCAGTATGGAGGCAAGACCTTGCTTTCACTGTCACTTCCTAGATCGTTTTGCTGCCTGCCTTCCATATTTCCATGTCAATGCAGGAGTCACACAGAGAGCTTTTCTTCAGGGTTAAATTATCCCCAGACAGTTCGTCAGATTGCTTTCACCTAAGAATCACTCTTGAGCGTAAGAGCAGATGCATTTTGGAGCAGTTTTCCTCAATATTTTGCTGGTGGATGTCTGAAATCTTTTTTNATTTTTTTTTGGGGTGTGTTTTAAATTTTTTTTTTTTTTTTTTTTTTTTGGCCTTGTGTCTCATAACCCCTTGATGCTGTATGATGAAAGCAGTATTGTAACGCTGTTTTGCTGAGGCAGAGTTCTTGCTGTTGGCCTGATTTGGGAGCTGCGACGCGCATCTATGCGCACGCCCTGTGACGAGAGCCGTCGTGGGTTCTCGGCGTTGGAGAGGTGCAGGTGGGGCAAAGGGAGACGGCGTGAAGAGCCGGCAAAGCCCGGGTTAACGTTGGCGTTTGCCCTGATGGAGAGCCCCTCATCTCCTCCGATTCATTCACGTGGGAGCCCTGGACGCAGCAGTCGTGGCCTTGCTCTGTGTCCCTTCCCCGACACATCAGGGTGGGAAATGCCTGAATTCGGGACAAGAAAGCCTCATTCCAGAGAGCTCTCCTCTCTCCTGGCGCTTTGGCCGTCGGCACTCGGGTGTTACAAGAGCAATTGCTGGCTCCCGGCACTTCCCTCCGTAAGTCACCGTGATAATTATTGCATTAATTTACTGCGACCTCGATGTAACGGCCACCCCTGGTTTAGTTGCTGATGGATTAAACGGATCTTCAGTAGTTCAGATGCAAAATGGCACTTTCCCCAGCTGTATCCTGAAGATTGGCAAAATTCTCGGTCCTTTCCACATGACTCCTGTGTTCAGATTGTTAGAGACTAAAATAATAGTGTGTGTCCAGAGTCTCACTTCACAGGGTAGTTAAGCATGTGCCTGTCGTCATCCTCATGAATGATCTCGGTAAAGTCACATTCCTCCCTGCTGAAGTAACTTGGAGGATCTGGCTTTGAGTGACTTGTTGCGGTAACTCCTCGCGTTTGCCTCTCATGTCATCCCTTTCACTCGCTTTTACAGTTTGCGAGATACTGGAAAAAAAAAAAAAAAGGCCTCCCTGGAAAGCAAATGAAAAATCGGGTTTGTATTCTGTCGAAGCGGCATTGGAAAATGAATGACTGTTTCTGAATCCTGTGGGCTCCCCGGAATTATATTTTGTTGTTAACGTTTGAGAAGTGAGTGGAGGGGGGAAAAAAAAAAAAAATAAATATTTCAACAGCCTATTTAATGTGGCGTTGCTGCGTGCCAAGCTCCCAGTCCTGACTTGCACAGATTAGGCAGCCGTTCAGGGACTCGTGGTAGCGCTGGCTTCAAAAAAAGGTGACTACAGGGCCAGCAGCCACAGCGGTGGGTGGCTGGAGGGGGAATTCCTTTCGGCTGTGTCGAGCCACATACATTTTTGAGACTGTACTTTTGTCTGAAAAATATGAATGCTCCTGTGGCGGTGTCTTCTCCCTTTTTGGGGAGCTACAGGCAGAGGTAAATGGTATTTAGGTGAAGGATAGCATGGACCACGGTGAAAGTAGCTGCAGAGAGCAGGAATGTTCTCTTTGACTCATGAAAAATGGGGAGATCTAGAAAATCCCCCCGTAACTACCAGCTTTTCCCTGCATTTTTCCACAGCCTGCAGCATTGTCCTGTCTCTGTGTAAAAGCAGATAAACGGGAGGAGGCTGTCTGAAAGGACGCTGGTTTTACGCTGGTGCTTTTGATTATTTAGAAATCTCTCTTGCTTTTGTTCCATTTGTTGGATTGAGGATCTGTGGAAACTTTCACAATGGAAAATCCCAAGGCTTGGCAGGAGCCGAAGGTGCAGTTTGGGAGGCTGCTTTGTCGCAGGCTTCACTTCCTAAATTTTTCAAGTCAGACCCCGGACGGGTTGTGCCAGCTCCCGGATTATATGCACCAGACAAAACCCTCGGTGACTTGTAGATGCCAGGAGCGTTGAGAGTGTTGGAGAAAGGCGTTTCCTGTAGCGCTGAAGCGTGTAGTTTTGCTTTGAGTACAGACCCTGCGAACGCAGAGCCTGGCTGCCTGTCTTGGCGCGTGCTGAAGCCAGCACAGTTCCTCCGTGCTGGTGGTTTGAAATCGCTGTCGGTGACCGGCGTGATCGATACGGACGGACGCGGACACTTGCTGAGGAAATGGTTGCCGTATCGCGTTGCCGTACAGAGCTCACTTTTTTTTTTTTTTTTTGAGCCTTATGTTTTTTGTCTTCAGCCTGTCCTGCTCCAGCTGTGAAGTGAGTGGGAGGTGATCCCAAAGCCGATTAAAAATACCGATGCTTATTGTGATCGGAGGTCACCTTCTGTGCAACTCGGACCCCCTCTGAAGAAAAAAAATAAGCACTACAGTAAAGCGTGGAGTGACCTCTAAACTGAGCTCACGGTTGAGGAGCGCTCGGAGGTGGTGGTGTGGTGATAGATCCCATTGCTGACACCAGTAGCCCAGTAAAATACCGCGCTGGGACGGCTCGGAACGAACCTCCTTGCTTTTCCTCTCTCTGCGGGGCAGGGCTGAGCGACTACGATAGCAAAGCCGCTTGCTGGCTTCTCGTTCAGCGAGCCCCTCCCAGGACTCCAAAAACTTTTATCAGCGTGCTGCCACATGGAACGGGCTCTTCAGTGAATGGGGGAGCACCGGCAGGTGCCGGAGCAGGAGAGAGCAGACAGCTTTGCGCTGATGTTCTCCACCTCCTCGACTTCAGCACTGACGTTTCTCCTCCCCTCCGCTATTGCCTTTTATCTTGGCTGTGGAAAGGGTTGGGAGGAGAGATCCTCGGAGGTGCCCGGCAATCAGCCATTCACTGGTCTGAAGTGCTGCTCAACCCTCCTAAAAATCTAGACCTTAGATCTTCAGGTAAGGTCAAAAAAAAAACAAACCATAGTTCCTGGGTTGCCATTTCCAAGAAAGTGTTTTCTTTCCAAGACAACACCCGTCTGTCAGCCTGGCGCTCTGCTCACAACCTGAACCTGCCGTTTGTGTTGAACCTGCCTCCCTTGGCTCTATTGTCTTGCCCTGATCCGTCCGGTAACGCTGCGCCCTCGGCACCTTGTCCGGAAGGCATCCGAAACCTGTGGGATAGTGCTTGGGTGTTTGCGCCGAGCTTTGCTGCTGGATGCTTGGCCAGTTGAGGCCGAGCTTTACCAGTCTGGTGGGGTGACCTCTTACCACGCGCTGCTGTTTCCAAAAGGAAAATGTGTGTGTATGTCAGTTCTCCGGAGACCGCGCGCTGTGTCCCGTGTCAGCCTCACCCTGTTCATGTCTCGTTCGGTGTCCATTTCTCTCGCCTACAAATAAAGCATTTGTGAAAAGCCTGGAGTAGGAACTCCTCCTTTCCCTTCAGCTGCGGTTCTCGGGCTCCTCGGAGCAGCCCGTGGAGGAAAGCTGTCGATCTGGCTGTTTTCCTCAGACATGCCCAGGGCCAGACCCAAGCCTTGGGTTCTTCTGGTGACTCATGGAAGCCTCTCATCATCCGAAATATTCCTCCATCCCTTCTCCACGCTCCAGTGTGGGGAGGAGGTTGATGCTTTAGCCACAGCTTTTGCTTTTTCCCCTCCTCTCCGTGACCGATGGCTCCCACATGTACAGAAACATCTGAAAGTAATAAACCGTGGCGCTCTGGCTGTTAAGTAACCTGTGCCGTGTTGGACCGTCTGTTCTGTAACACCCTGAATGCCGGGGGGGCTGTTCCCAGCTGAAGAGTGGGAATTGGGGGAAATTTGCTGGGAAATTGTGCGGGCTGTTTTGCATTCAAGCAGGTTGAACGGAGCCCAGAAGGGCTCCCGTAGCATCCTCCTACGGCGGGGGGCTGGAACCCCGGGCTCCCAGTGCCCAAACGCTGCTCACAGCTCGTCCCCTGCGGAAGGGTTAATCCGGGGCTGGATAAACACAGCCGGGGAGGGATACATGCACCTTTTGGAACCCAAAGCCAGCAGCAGAGCCCTGGGAGAGAGGGCCGCTTGGTCTTCCTCTCCCCCTAATTTTTGTCCTTTTCCTTCCAGCTAACGAAGAGGCTGCGAGGAGACGGGGTGGCCTGGGCCCCC
>VZTL01072671.1:15308-112926 GCA_013400535.1 Scopus umbretta | reverse complement strand
TTCCCTTCCCTTCCCTCCCCTCCTGAGAGGCTGCCTTTGCTCTGCACCCCACAAAGGACAGTGACTGGGGCAGCTCATCCTGCTTTCCCCAGTGGTGGCCCCATAGGAGCAGTGGTCCTTCTGGGCACTGGGTGAATGCCCACATGCCTTTGTGTTGATGCTATGGATATGGACACTTCTCCTTACTTAAAATTAACTACCATCCCTCCTGATTTGCTGTTGATGTGAATTCGGAAAAGAAGGATGTGACCAGTGGATGATACAGGGGTGGTTTAGTGAACCGGGCTTGAATGCAGTGAAAGAAAAAGGAGGGAAGAAGAACGTTTCTTCCATGAGAGAAAGATCTTCATAGCAAAATGAGGGACATCTGGCTGAGCTATGGTTTCGTCAGCAGAGATACCAGCAGCACAGCATGGGCTTCCCACCAGCTGGAAAACGCAGCGTGTGTCCCTGGTTCTGGGTGTCCCTCCGACAGCTCACTCCACAACCCCACGGCTACATCTGCCCTCGTATTGTTTTCCATGCTCGGGAGATTAGCCTCCCAGAGATATATCTGTCCACACATCACCCACAGTGCAGTTGTGCGCACAGATCAGTTCAAGACTTGGCCTTTCATACTGGCTCTTATTTAGTTGTATAATTTCTTCTAAGCAAAGCCACCCAGACTGCTGGGGGACCGAAAAGCAAAATGAGCTTTTACTCTGGAGGTAGATAGAAAACAGGACAGGATTCCCCATCTAGTCACAGGAACACCCAGGGGCTCTGACCAGAAGAGATCAGAGTGCTGGTGTGTCTGCACAGCACCTGGTCCGTGGTGTAAGGTAGTATGTGCCCGAGAGAGCTTACCAACTGCCAACCCAGCTTGGATAAGACAGTCATCTGCCATGCACTCTGTATGGTCTGCAGCTTCTCCAGTGACTGGGAGTGGGGTGTGCACTTTGGGAAAGTGCAGCTCAAAGCTGGGGAACTCTTCGAGGCTGGAAAATAAAATGGGGTTTAACCAAAACAGTGCAGCTTTTGCAGGGCATGCCATGTTCTTCCTTAGTGTCCTACCAGCCTGCAACCAAGCCACAGCTGTCATCTCTCTCCTTCTAAAACCTCCTGGAAAAATGCCCAGCTGGTTTTACCATCTCTTTCTTGGACATTGAGACCAGAATGGAAAAATTTTGGCAGGTCAGACATTGAGCTTTTTCCAGTGGATTATCATGACATTATACTCTGCAGTTCTGCCCCCTTTTTTTTTTTCTGGCTTTGCACATGTGTGTCTGAGACAGAGATGTGTTTACATGTGTTCAGCAAACAGGTAGCTTTAATTCACCTATCTCCAGTATCAATAATGGTACAGGCTGCAACTGCCAGGCACACTCAGTGGTTGTGGTGGCTGTGAACAGCTCATGGCAACACACCTTCAGTGGACCAGCTGGGTATTGCTAAGCAGGATACTGCCTTGGTGCCAGTGCAGAGACACCCACAGGTCCCCTCCATGTGTCCCTGCACGGGTAAGCAATGGCTGCATGTTAGCCAAGGAGCACAAACTGAGCAGGAGGTGAAGAGCAACTGCATGGGGAATGTGGTTCTGCTTTGTGGTCACTGGGATGGGCAGCAGGAAGGTACCACCTGACTTCTGGCTGTGCTGCAGCTCTCAGCATCTTTTCAGGATCAAGCCCTTCATGGTTTCTGAGATTATGCAAAGGCTGTTTAAATGAAAAAGCAGAAATATCTGACTCGGGACCCACCATCTCAAAGCAGACACCCCAGAGCAATCCCAACAGACTCAGAGCATGGCATCCCGCCAGAAGAAGTGACATGCTTGCTTTACACCTACACACCTTAGCAGCACACCTCCTCTGAAATGAGGATGAGGACCAGGTCTCTGTAATTGTGTTTTCTGTACAGTAGGAGGATATTCTTCAAGTGTTGTAATAAAATTCCAACTCAAAAGAGCACGCACAAAGGAAATAAGTAATCTTCCCAGTGTTTACATTCATTACACTGAGTAACTCTGTGCTGGGCACTTCTTAGAACTAAGTTTTGAAGGGCAAACATAGTTTGACCAGGTTTGATCTAGAGGAAAAAAGAAAAACAGTTTGGGCAAATTAAGAACAAACTTTAAGCCTCAGCTGCAATCTAAAATTAGGTTTCAAAGTGCAAAAGGAATGTAAAGATCCAAGCAATTATTTTGACTCCTTTTATTTTTTATTGCCTCTGCCTTTCCACACCTCAGGCTGTTCTGGAAGCAGGAAATATATTTTAAAAGTTTGTTAAGTTTATTAAGAAGACCTGGTTTGACTGAAATTTGCAAGTCTATGGGGTAAAAATCAGTCAAAGAAGAATAAAAGTTCACTCAATCTTTTTTTTGAACAAAAGATGGGCCAACTCAACTGTGAAATTCTGATCTGGGGACAGATTCTGGATACTGCAAAAGTCTTGGCTTTGTGATCGAACTTCACTGTAGCTTATTACTGAAACAGAGTGGTCATGAAGCTTTGACCTGGATCAGCAGGTTAAATTCCTTCTCAAGGGCTACAAAGTCCTCGTGGAATTTTGGCAGCCTGGAATACCAGGGCTCTGCATCTGGTTCTTCTGATTCTCCACTAGTTTTGTCAAAAGCTATTTCCCCTTCAGCTTCTGCAGTGGGGCAGGTATGTAGCCCATGAAGTTACTGGTGGCAAGAACAGACCCGACTTTGATGGTTTCCCTCTAGGTCAGATGAAAGGGAAGGGAACACTCACCAGGTGATGTTCTCATTATCAAGCAGCTGCCAGGATTATCTGGGCACATTGTGCTGGACTTTCAACGCCCAACAGGGAGCACCGGTAGTTTTTCCCATGTATAATTTGTGACGCATACCAAATGAGTCACTCCTAACAAATAAAGGTCTTCAATGGCAGCAATACCACGCCATTTCTCCCCTGAGCATAACAGCAAGATAGTGAAACCAGTCTAATTACCTCTTCCCCCAACTAATGATCATTCATTGGATTTGAGATGACTCATAGCTGGCCTTTGATCATTACCAGTCCCGCACACAGCGCCTTCCTGGTAGGATGAGAGCTGTGGTGGCTGTGCAAAGGACTTGGCTTGCTTGTGAGACTCTTACCCCAGCAGCTGCGATGAGGTTTGCAGGGGCAGGTGGGGGGGGAGCCAGGCTGCCCCCATCCTGCAGCACTGAAATGATATGCACAGCTGAATGCGGTGGGGCTGTTTTGATGCAAGCTGAATGCATCTCCCCAACGTCAAACCTTGGTGTGGTCAGACAGAGGGTGGGGGGCAGCTGCGGGAGGCAGGAGGAAGAAACACAGCTGCTTCCAGCCTCCCATTGGTGTGAACTCACCACTTCACCTTTGCAAGCTGTAACAACCATGGAAACAAGGCCAGTTATGTTGAAAATTAAATGGGTTCAAGGTCCAGGTTTCAGGGTGCAGTTTCTGCCCACACTGATCTCTGAGCACAAGGCTCTACAGCAAATTTGTGGTTAGCCTGCTAAAAGCCCCCAGGAACTGCTCAGCCAGTCTGTTCTCATCAACAAGGAAATTCCTGTCCTTGGGTTTTGTTTTGGTTTTTTTGATTTGTTTTTTTTTTTTTAACTGCTCCATCTAATCTAGGGGAGGGTTTGGGTCAAACAAATCAAAGCCCAGGTGCCCCTGGGCCTTCTCCTCCCATAGCCCATCACGCTCTGCAAAAAAGCAGTACTGCAGTTTAAGATCACACTGTTGCTGGGATTTGGGTAGCATAATGAGCATCAAATGTCCACCCTCCCTTCATAATTTTTAGTAACTCCACATGCCTGGGGTCTTTGTTTTTTCATGTCTTTCATAAGCCAGTTACATGTGAAGAAGTTAAACAATGGCACTATTGCCTCCCACTTGCACTGACACCCAACATCTGTATCCCAAGTAAACTCCGTGAAGGTCAGTGAGGAAATGCAGGCCTGAACATCAAAGAGAACTAGAGGACTAGGGAGGGAAGAAAACCTCATTTGCTACAGGATAAGTCCTTACCTACAGCTATGTTTCTCTGTGATTTAATGAAGGATGCTGTTTCTCACTGCATTATGACGCTGGCTTTTCGTGAGTCCTGAGCTGGGGACCACTGGCGGGGGGGTCCTCAGCAGGTATGCCCACACAGAAGTTCAGGGTTGCATCCTGCCATATCTTCTGCACCAAGGGGAGCTCAGCTCAAGGTTATCCTACAGCCTCACTGCAGAGGGGAACTGGGACAGGACTCAGGGATTCCGCATCAGCCAGTCCTTTCCCCTGCTCTGCCCAAAGCAGCATCTTCAGTTTCAGGAGCCTTTGAGCAGATGCATGGGTCCAGGATTGAAATGGTACAGCAAGGAAGACCTGGGAGGTACCTAGCATGCATTCAGTATCTCACACCCCTGCTCAGTGCACGGAAGAGGAACACGTGCCATGGTTCAGCTGTACAGCCCCCAGGCTCCCCTATAGCACAGGGGCCCCACACAAAAAAAAAAAGGCTGGGAGAAGAGTAGGACTCATTCGTGATCATGAGACACTGAGATGAAAGATAGTGTCTGTAGCTGTGCACCATGTTTCCACACAGGACATTGTTGTATTTTGTATTCTGACTTTGAGCCTCTCTCCCCTATTTTTTCTAATGGCAACATGAGCGTTAATTGCAAAGCACTGTGTGGGAGTTCCAATTAAGCAGCTTTCACTGAATGGTACTAGGATATATTTTAAACCCTTAATGGGGTTATGCATATTTTTAACTCTTGGAAGAAACTTTGTTTCCAGGGAAGTACATTGCTGATAAGACCAGCTCTGTAAATAAAGATGAAACCAGCTTTTTCAAGGTGGGAGTAATTTGATGCTCGAAGTGAGCAGGAAGCATATAGCTTCACAGCCTATTTGCATTACTGCCAGCTTCCCCAGTACCAAAAATTGCAGCACCATAGAGCAATATTTACTCTCTGAAAGCAGAAACATACCTATATGCTAAGACAGAGCTATGGCTAATAATATTCTGCTGCAAAACTTCACTAAGGAATTTGGAGACTTAAGTTTAAGACTTTCTAGTTGAAAGAAATATTGCTTCTTTTTAAAAGTTGAAGTAACACTCATCTGTCTCCTGATTTTGGAAGAGGCTGCTGAGGAAGCAATGAGACAAATGTTGTAAGGTGCCACAACTACACTGCAAGTATGACAATACTTTGTGTTCCTCTCAAACTCCTGACTGCCCAGATCTTTACACAACAAACTCAGCTGTCTATGGAGAAAATGATGTTTCTTCCTCTTAGTTTCAGAGAAAGCTTTAAAAATGCTGGCATAAAAAGCTCAAGAACTAGAAGGCAAATGAAAACATGATTAATCACATCGGTTTTGAAGACACGTAGTATGCAGACTCCCGAGTGTTAATTCTCAAAGTTGAGTTTGATCCTATGGCTTTCAACACTGTTATGTATGGAAGTGCTGATTGCTCCAGCAGAACCAGGCTCCTCATGCTGCCCAGACTGAAACTGCCTCCCCATCCCTGCAGTGAGAAAAGCCTGGCTGCCCTGCTGATGGGACCTCCTGCCTCCCTTCAGCAGCTTTGCCAGTACACTTTGGCATGGGTTGCATGTGAAAAAATTTTAAAAAGGCACATGATTTTCAGCTGTGGCACATGAAATTGAAAGTGCAGGGAACAGCATGAATGGCCACTGAGACAGGGATGAGACAGAGGACAAGCCACACTTTATATTATTAACACACCTCGTTAATTCAATGGATCTACTAGGGGTTTTTTTTCCCCCTATTGGGAAATAAGCTGCCACAGGATTTTTAATTTTGTGCATCAGAGCCCTGGTTGCCATCCAGAAGAGGGGACCTTGATAACAGGGTCTTGCTACACATCCAAGACGACAACGCACAAGGGCTGGTGTTAGCAACATTTCTTCTGGGTATCATACAAGGCATCCAGATGAGATGAGGGAGACAGAGGCTTCACACCTTTCACTGGAGAGCTGTTATCACCACAGTGCTACTGCTGTGCCTTGTGGGTTTATTGCCTCCCCCCTTGCCCTAAGCTCAACGTCGCTGCTCAAGTTCAATGGAATGTGGTAGTGAAAAGTGATAATCAAACATTCAATAAATAGGGAGGGGACCAACAGGTAAATCCATCACAGCCACTGATGGCACCTGAGATTGGATCTAGTCTACTGGTTCCAGTCATGCTTTTGGATAGTGGTGGTCTCCTGTCTGCACAGTGAACTGAGGAAAAAACCCACAACCTCAGAGAAGGGCATGAAAACCTCTTGGAGGCTTTGGAAAACAGGTATTTGCACTGGATGAACTGCAAAGAACTTCAGGCATCATGAAAAGTTGGGATGGATGAAGGTTTAGAATGATGGTGGAAGGAATACTTTGGGAAGAGGGCAAATAAAAAATAGGAAGTGGGCACACACACAAAAAAAAAAAAGAAAAAAAAAGAGAGAGGAAGAAGCATGCCAGTAACAGGAAAAAGAAAATGAATGAACAGAATGAATCTGGAAAGCAGCATCAGTGTACAACCACAAAGACAACCTCAATCATTCCCATTTACTTTAACATTTTGTTTATTGCTCCATCATGGTTGCTGTCCTGTTCCAAAACTTACCAGTTCATATAAAATACATGTTTACGCAGACTGCCTGTGTCAAAGCTTTTTTTTTTTCTTTTTTTTTTTTTTTTTTTTTTTTACTAGAATATTTGAATTTGAGTCTAGATTGCCTGGAGACAAGCATTTCAGAAAACACTTCTTCCTCTCTCATCCTTTCCTAACACCAGCTATGCCATCTGATGGGCTCTGCATGATGGCACCTGCCAGAAAGATGATAATACAGGCTGGTTTTGATCTTTTACCTTTCTGCTCAATCAGCCCTCCTGTATTCACCCTTTCGTCCTGGGAGAGAAACAAAAACAAAGAGAAAACCAATGTGAAGATCCCTGCAAGCTGAAGTGTTATCTCAGGAGTCACAGAAAGATCAACATTGACTTTCACTGTCTGCTGCCCCCAGCCCAGGCTGTACCTGTGGAAGCCTAGAGCCTGGGTGTACAGCAGCAGTACAGCACAGTTAACTCTCCAGCAGCCAGACAGGCCCTGCTGTGCTCCCCCTTCCCCCAAGCCCTCCTTTCCTAAGAAATCAAGTATAACAAGTTTCTGCTCTGCCTGAGCAAAGATCAACCTCAGAATTCACACCATTACATGATGAAGTGTAGTAAACTAAACTTTGCTCCCTGGGAGCCTGTTCTGCCCTGTCTCTCTACTGTTCCCAAAAGAGCAAGTTCAAAAAATAATAGAAAAAATGGTGCGGTGAGTTCAGCTGCATTTCTCTGGTCTAGGTGCTGCCCCAAAGTATTCAGGAAGACCTGACTCCCCGGGTCAGTCTGTCTGACCCAGGGCATCCAGAGCACTCCCACCGCAATGGGGCTCCTGGCATTCTAGAGGGAGAACTGCTGCTTTGGTGGAGGACCAGTAAAACTGGTGGCACAGACCAGGCTCCCTCATCCATTGCTTCAGCCCAGTCCTCGGAAGGGGCTTTTCCTTGCCCCAGCAAAAGCCACCTTTGCAGGTTACAATAGCGCACATAGGCAGAGAGCGGAGAGGGGATGCCCTCACTCTCCCTGGTGGTCTCTAGGCATGTGCCAGGCTGAGATTAACCCAACTGACCCTGTGTTCTCAGGAGACGTGAGTCAGAGTGAGTCAGCTCCCATGCGACTGCCCTTTCCTCTCTCAGCTCCACAAGAAATACTGTATTATCGATGGCAAGCTTAATGAGGCGATGGAAATGGCAATGGAGAACAATTGTACTCCACAGTAGTATGCACGCAGGCTTTGGTGCCCAGAAATACTCCATGTCATCTTCCCCACTGCCCGCGGACATGATGTGTGTCCCAAGGAGATTTCCGACCAGGGTTGCTCCTCCTGAGAGCTGCCCCTACAAAGAAAGATGTTTCTTCCCCGTGCAGGGTGACCAGCTTTCCCCTTTCACACCAGCAAGCTAACCAAGACGCTCCAAGACAGAACCTGCCACCTATGGAGACCCGCCATCAACCTTCTTCTCATCTGCAACCAGCTTGTCCTTCCTCCTAGCCAAAAAGGAAAAGAAAACACCCAGGCCTGGCTCCAAAGAAATGCACCATCAGGTATTGACTCTGCTGCAGTTCATGGGCAGTGATGAACCCATGGGAAAGGATTAGGTTGCCAAGTAGCACAGCAGGCTTGACCCCAGATCCACATGCACCACAGATGGTTGTTTTCAAGGAGGGTTGAGCCTGGCCTGTGTTTTTTAAGGTTGCATTTTTGCCTGGTTTAGCACACATTAGTCTATTTGTGTTGCTTGCAATTGAGCTGCCCCGGTTTAGCCTCTTTCAATTGGAAAAAAATGGCAGCTAGGTCAGTGTCTGCGAGACCGTGGAGGAAATTTGTCTAAAAAGATGGAGAAACTGCTATTAATGACCCTGCTTGGGCTTTCTAGCCGGGCAAGCAGATTTTCCTTGTGGCAGATGCCGTTGTGTACTGCAGACTCTTTTCCTTCGGAAACGTGGTAGTTTAAATTGGAGTTAGACGTACAGTACCTGCCAAGTTCAACATGCCTCTGAGACAAACACAGCTCTGTCCGCGAGAGGCCCCGCATCGCTGAGGCTATGCAAAGGCCAGCTCAGCTATGGAAAACAGCAGGGAGAGGGCTTGGCTGTGTGAAAATGCAACCACTTTTTGTAATGTAGACATAAACTTTTCAAGGAAGGTTGCTGGAAGGGCAGAGAGAAATGTGAAATACAGGCCCAACTGTTTTTGGGGGTTTTTTGTTTTGGTTTGGTTTGTTTTTTTTGCAAGAGTTCATTCCCAGTTCCCTCGCACTGCACACAGGCACTACTCTGTGCATTGGCTGACCCTGCGCCAGGACCACTCAGCCCAAGGACCAGCAGGTTTCAGCCCTTTCCAGCAGTCACGACACATGTCCTAGGTTCAAAGCCCATCTCAGCATGTCCCTGTCCCCACTGAGCTGTGTCCCCAGCAAGGGGGGATGGAGAACGACTGGTACCCATACATTCTCCAGGATCTCTGAACTGCCTCTCCTGGGTGACACTGGAGAGAAATCAAAGCATCCCAGGCAACCCCCCCGGTATGAGAGTTTTGGGGGAGAAATCCTTTAGAGGCCAGTTTCAGAAGCATTGATTCCTCCTTTGATGTTTAAGAGGACAAGGCAGAGCACTCTGACCTCCCCCAGCTGTCTGGTCAGGCATCCTGGTGGAGAGCATCAATGGATGCAGGACCTGCAGCACTGCACAGGAAGGAGCAGCCTGCTCCTTCTTCCTATTCCTGTTCCTGTTTCTCAGGTGGGAATGGCCATGGTTTGCCGCCTTCATCTTCAAAGCTCGCAGTAGCCTATGCTGAAGTGCTCAAGCTCAGTAACCTGGTCATTCATAAATTCATTCTGCCATTCACATTATCTACTCCAATTATCCAGCAAACCCCACCAGGAAGGTATCTGCAAGCAAAAGACATCCAAACCTGCCAGGCAAAAACCCTTTTAAAAGAGGGCCTACACAGTCACACTGCATGGGGATCCCCAAAACATGACGATAGAAGAAAGAGCAGAAACCATGGGACATGACCTACATGTCTTTTTATGAGTCCTTCACATTTTAGGCATCCAGAAACAGCAGCACAAGGTCCCGATTAACCAAAATTAATCTAAAAGCTCCTTGTGCAGCAGTAAAAGATGAATCTGAAAGGAGGGCTTTTCCAGATTGGTGCATGAACCAGACCCACAGCGTGGAGAGAGGAATAGGGTGAAAAGGTATGTGCCACCAATGCTAAATCTGCTGCAAGGAGCAGTTTTAGGAACACAGTGGCAGTTTTGCCCCCTTCTTCTCCCTCCCTAGCACTCACTCCCAGGACAGTGTTAACAAGTTCAGCCCTAAATCCTTCAATATTTCCTGCATGAGCAGATCACCACTCCTTGGCAAAACCCACTGGATCTCAGTGGCCCTCCTGGGGCTGGACAGGGGATAGCTCTTGACCAGAAGAGACAGAGATGCTGGGAAGGGAAAGGAAGGGCAAAAAGGTATGGAAACATTTGGGCACAGTACAGCTGAGGCTGTGCCCATTCAGACAGCATAAGGGTACCAGCTACAGAGACTTAATGAAATGCAAAAGCGATGGTGTTGAACTGCTGGGCAAGGGCCTTCTGACAAAATGGTCTGCCCTTGGAAAAGTCTGACTCAAAGAAACAGAGACTTCCCATGGAAATGCATCCATGTCTACAAAAGCTTCCTTTGATCCCTGCCTGGACCTGGTCTTGCCTGACTTGCCTCGCTTGTTTTTGTTCTCCACATGGTTTTGCCTGGAAAAGCCCCAGAGCAGCTCCCCACTTTGAATGCCATTCTGCCCAGCTCCAAGCAGGACCATGGTGGATCTGTGTCTCATGTCCCAGCTGAGTGCCCCAGCTGTTGGGTAGGTTTTTCTCCATTACATGCCTCCTTCTCTTTCTTTCCCTGCCATCCAGCATCCAAGCAACCTATCTGATTTTCCTTATTTTCTCTGCCCGTACGACTCACTCTCAGACTACAGGTAGATCCAGTTGAATTATTCACTGCAATCATTATCATTAATCCAGCCTATTTGCTGAGCCAGCCCTGATGGGTGAATATATTTGTCATTCCTAAGTACTTGCCAAAATAGCCTGTGTGAGCCATTTAGCCCAGGGCCATTCATAGTAGCTATGTGTGTTCCTTTCCATTAAAACTCATCTATTCCATAATGACCAGTACAAGCCCTGTGCAGCGCTAAAACCCTGCCTGGGTGCTGTTTTGAGCACCTTGGTGAAGGGCACGTTCCCTTGACCCGTTTCTACCTTAGCAGCCTATCTGCACTGCCAGAATGGCATAACGCAGCTTGGCAGAGTGCAGCACTGGCTCCCAGAGGTGGAGCTATAACACCCCAAATTAATGCTTTTGCCCTCTATAACTATTACCATTTTTTAATTCTCTCTGGTCATAGCTTTTCCTGGCTATGGACACCAGAGTTACATGTATTTTCTGTTTGCTTCTTCAAAAGCGCACGTGCATATGGGTGGAGAAAATGTACTAAATGCCAAAGATTATATTTCTCCAAGAGTTGTAGTAGGTTCTATGGTTACAGTCACAGAGAGCAAAGGAAATGCAAATACTGAAGTGGCTGCAGGAGCTGGAACTGAGCCTCTGTGCCGAAGACTGGCGTGTATTTAACATGAGCATCTATAGGCTAGGCGATCTTTTTGAAAACATAACCCGTGCACAGTGTTGAAGCCTGATCTGTTGAGGAAGTAATTTCTGGTGATGGCTGCCCAAAACCCACGCATTGTGTTGCTTGCTTATTTCCATTTCCTAAACCCTGGTAAGGATGCACAACATCCTCAGTTGCACAGAATCCTTTATAGTCACGATGTAGCTCATCGTTATTTCCTAACAATACAATATGTGTTTAATATAAATTAAGCTATTAACTATTCATGTATATTACAATTTTAAGGATTCATCCCTATTAAATATGGGGTAATGAGGCAAAAAAATCCCTGTTAGTGACATATTTGTTGCAAATCCTGACAAGTTAAAAAAGGCGCTCAGCTACTCAGTCAACTTTTGATAAAAAATATTAACATTTAACTCAGAAAGTGGCAAAGGTGAGCCCAGCCTGGTCCCTGCTAAATAAAATTCAGCTTTTGAGATGGGTGGTGTTAGGAGCCCTGGATTAGCCAGACAGCACTAACTTCATTCCTTCAGACTCCATGGCCATGAGGATCACAATTTGTGGTGGCTGTTACACATAATATGACAGAAGAGACAAACTACTTGAAACCTCTTCAAAATTTAACCCCATGGAGGTCAAGGCTAATTACACCAGACATGCATTTGGCCCATAAACTGCTGAAAAGCAGATAATCAGCTATTTTCTTTGCTTGCAAGACAAAGGCTCCAGCCTCGGATGTGGCCATAGCACACAGTCAGGGTGAAGACCGCACTCCGGAGTGATGCAGGAGGTTAGCGCTAAAGCCATACCCCTGCTGCATGCATGCTCACATCTCCTCCTGGTATCTTTTCCCATTCTCTGTTTGCCGCAGCCGTCCCTGGATCACACAGCCTGTTTCTGACCAACTGCTTCAACCATCCTCTGATGAAAGAAGGGTGTAGCATCGGTGGCAGGATGCACATAGGCAGGTGTTTTGGAGCTGCTGACCCACTCACATACTAATTTACCTTCTGTCCGTACCTTGATATATCTTCACCTGGCTGGGGAGAACTCTGCTTTCACCGCACCTCTGTCAGGGCCATAAAGCAAACAATAAAAACATAGTGTGTCAAGATATCAGATTTCAGAGGTTCTGCCTGTAAAATTTTTAGCCTCTGATAATGACTTTTTGCAAACAGGTGATAAAATGCAATTGCTCCCTTCATTTTAAGTGAGAGTGGTGTACAATAAGCATCCCCTGAGAAGAAGAAATATATTGTCCCAGAGCTCGATATATTCATAGTTTTAGACCTACGCGTTGCATTAAATGAGTTGCCATCAATCAGCTGGGAAATGCTTTAGGTCTGTGAAGTCTGCCATGTTTTAGAGAACCAAAGGATGTACTGCAGAGCCCTTCATCATCAGGACGGGGACACTGCTCTCGGAAACGGTTGTTTCCAAAGATAAAGCCTCATGGATCAAAACTCAAGCTGAGAAATAACAGTAAAATTATACTGACGCTCTGAAACGGCCTTGGACCAGCTCCCAGAAACACACCATTAACAAAGGCATTGCAGGACATCTCTACTTGCTGTGCTGCATGGTGGCTCCCCGCTTTTCTCCCTCTCTTCCCCCATGTGGGCAGGAACCCTGTTGACACAAGTGGTACTTCTGCCCAGGTAGACAAATTTATGTTACACGGAGACTTCCATAACCAAAAGGAGAACTTTACCACAAGACCTATTTTGGGGGATAAATGGGCCAGTCTTGAAATTTCTAGTTGTTAAACTTCTCTGGCTAGGGCTCATATTTGTCTCATATTTGCACAAAAACTGTATCAGCTTTGTGTGCCTGACCTCCATAGATCTTTACTTGCAAATTGGTTGTTAATACAAGCTGGGCATGTATCTCTGAGGGGAATCAAATCTTTTCTTGCCTGAATCCTGCATCAGAGATTACTCCAGGAGCAAGGTGAGCACACCAGGACTGTGGGAAGTATGACATAAACACTGTCATCTTTCCCCAGCCCTCCCTGTAATCAGATCCCAAGAATCCATCTTGAATCCATCAAATTTTGAACAGGATCAAAATTTGTCTTTGCAGGGAAATGATGACAAAATAAACCAAGTGTTGAATGCAAAGCCCCATCACCATTGTAGAAAAGCTGCCTTTGTACATGCTTTTCTTCTAGAGCAGAAGTGTTCAAAGAAGAATCACTGTAGAACAACTGTTAGTCTGCATGGACCAGACCTAGACAGGCTTTTGCAGGGCAAGACTAGTGTCACACTTCTGTCGACAGCCTGGTTGCAGTATGCTGAGCAGGTAATGCTAGAAGAAGAGAAAAAAAAGAATATGGCATCACCTTCTCTAGGCATGGCTTAGTAAATCTGAATCAAAGAAAGCTCGTGGAGCCTGATAGACTGAACTCAGAAACACAAAGCAAAGTACTCAGCTTTGAATGGACACAGGGCAAGCAGAGAAGACTGGCAATGACACAAATTTCCTACCCTCCGTTGCTATTGTACGTCAACTTCTACTTACAACATACTATTCTGGAGTAAGACATCCCAGAAATACATCGGAATCGTCCCCACTTTGCTGCGTGACCCCATAAACGGAAGTGCTGGCAGCAGCCCAGGACAACAGAAAACACGGGAACTGCTTTGGCTGCCCTTGCTGCCGGGAGAAATCCCTGTGCAACCATAGCCCCAGGTTCCTTGCAGCAGTTCCGCCTCCAACCGCCAAAGTGTGACAAATCCCACCCACCCCATGCCCATGGGTGCTCCCAGCTGCATGCAGCAGGGCCGGGGATGAGGATGAGGAGGGCCACAGGAAGGGGCCAGCAGCTGTGGGGAGGAACAGATGGCCTCAGCCTTCCCACTGCAGCTGCAGTTGTGTCTGTTTAGAAATTGCTGCAAAGTGCCAATTTTCATTACGTGAAGCACTGAATACTTGTCTGGTGGTAACCACATTTCATCACAACCTACACAAACTGGATCTTGAATGGCAACCTGAAGATTAAATGAAACTCTATTAGCCTGAGTCTATTTTCAAATCAGGTTTTAACTATTCTCTCATTTTGACACCTGAGCAATTTTCATGCAGACCCTCTCCCCACTCTACCGCTGCAAGTACAGAGGAAGCGGAGCCCAGAAGACCAATGCAAGACAAAGTTACAGGATTTAAAGAAGACAGAGGATGTGTGGAGCTGTACCCTCCCCTGTCTCTCTGCAGCAATCCTGCCTGGGGACAGAAGCATGGCTTTGTTTAAGGGTAGGGACAAATGACTGCACTGTCAGAAATTGCCATTCTTTCAGCTGAGATACAGTATCAGTGCACACTGGTCACCTTGGATAAAGAATTACTTGAAAGGAGTTATTTTCACAGGAACAAAACTCACCTTGCTGCCCGCTCTCTCTGCTCGCTTCCAGGCAGTGATCTGCAACCAACCGCAGGAACAGGAGGGGCGGGTGAAGGAAGGGAATTGAATGCTTAAACACTTGGCTGCACATTACGAAATGTTTTACATGTAAAATAGATTAAAGAACATCATAAGGAGGAAAGAATATGGAACAGCAGGTTCATGATTACTGGTATTGGTCTAACATGCATTCATGGTAAGGTCAGAGCACATACAAAAACCTCATCTTAAGGAAAAAAAAAAAAAACTCATATCAGATTCTTGTGTATCCAAGAGTTTTAAGTCTTGTAAAGAATTATGATTAACCTGAATGACAGCATTCGGAGCTCCAGGAGAGCTCAGTGAAGCAAATCATGCTGAACTAAAATTAGCAGCGTCTAAAATTCAGCCGTCTACTTGGCATCCATACACGATACTTCCCTGGCCCCAGACCCATCACATCACTCAGCTTTCCCAGTGCCATCAGCTCCTTGCTTTCAAAAGCACTGCTGAGTGAATTGCTGCTGTTTGCATGCAGCCTGCACCTGCCTGGAGGCAGCAAACCCAATTGCTAGACATGGGTTTGTTTTTTTTTCCAATATTTCCTCCAATGTTTATTTGCTGATTGTTTTCCAGGCACCTGGAATTCAAGATGTGAAGTGGGGACTGTCTGTCAGTGAAAGGATTGAAAAAGACCAGAGATAATAGGACAGTATCATAGGTCTAAGAAATACACTGGGATCCCACATGGCTCAAAATTGGGCATGAACCGTGTCCTGAGAAAAGCAAGGAGGGGTTTATCATGGTCCGTAAGCTATAGAGCAGTAAAACATGAGTTAAGGGCTGCTTCTAGGGGACTTAGCACTGAGAATGAGTGTGGAAATAAAGCTTTGTGACTCTGCCCTAGATCCCATGTGTTTGCTGCATCTGTGCACAAGGGTAATGGCTGGAATTACTCAACCTAAGCATCTTTTCGGCTCCAAGCTCACTATTACTATTTGCTGCCCACAACCCCATGGGCACACGGGCCAAGCTCTGAACCATGCTTAAGCACTCACCAACCTTTTCCAGGCCCATGCTGTTGCTCACAGGGTCTGGAGAAACTGGTGTGACTGTGCTACAGACTGGTTTGCCAAAGCCAGATCCAGTTGGAAACTTTGAGCCCAAACTGTGGCTTAGCTAAGAGACAGCACCTTGGATGGAAAGTACGCAAGCAAAGGGAGCCAGTGCTTGTCACCTCACATAGCCTAAGAGTGCCTTGTGAGGAGTAAATTCTCCTAGGGAGCATGAAAAGGATGACAAAGGGCATATAGGACAAAATAGCAATCTAGCTTCCCATCCAGCATTTAATTCCATCTGTAGAAAACCCCTCAGATATACTGGAAAATGCTGAATGTGAATTTTTTTGCCTGAAGAAGCAGTAAGGTGGGAAACTTGGCAGATGATGCACAGTGCATTGGTAGCACCTAGAGAGAAAGACAACTTTACAACAGCTTGCCAAAAGGGCGGGCAAGCAGCACAGTAGCGATCAAAATGCCAGGCCAGGAAGCATATATTGGAACAACCCATGCAAAAGGCAAACCAGAAAACTGCATCACTTCAGGAAGACAGGGTGGCCAGCAATAAATCAAGGATGAGACAGGGGGAATCCAAAGAGGGCAGAGGAAGAGAAGGAGGAACCAAGATTTACTGACATTACAACAGAAGAGACAACAACAATGCTAGGGAAAACATAAGAGTACAGGACATAAATGAATGGTATTTAAAAGCTATACTGAATTTCTCCTCGTATCACAATGCAGATATCATTCCAAGAATCTGTCAGGGAGCAAAACAGAGACAAGAAAACATCCACGTACTGCGGAGCTCACGGCCATCAAGGCCACAGGTCTCTCATGACTCATATCATGAAATCTTCATATGGACAACTAAATACCAAGAGAGTTTCAGGAGCAATGAAGAGTCACATGTCCCAGGATTACACCAGTTTCAATGATGGACATGAGGTGAAGACTCATCTCTTGCAGATGACTCCATATCTACCTATCGCAAGGGCTTTTCACTCGTGCCCATGAGCATTTCACATCAGATACAACACTGGACTGGAGAAGACACTGGACCTACCTAACACAGTAATCTCCATGCTACTATTTTTTATGACAGCCCCAATCTTCTGTTGTCTTACAGTGGAGTTTCTTCTCATCCATACTCCCTTTCTGCACAGACACATTCTATCTGCATCCTTGTGATGAGGTATTTTCACAGGCTTGCCCAGGTACTTCCCTTGAAAGAAAAGCTACAGTCAGGAGGATGCAACTGGGTGATAATGGAGCCTGCTGTGAACTATCTGGTGGAAAAAGGCACAACATATGGACAAGGAGCAGTGGAAGCCATGAGATGAGAGAGAAGAGAGTGAGGAAAGGAGGAGGACCAGATGCCGGTCCTGCCTGGCACAACAGCCAGCCATGTGCTTCATTTACTCCATCTCCACATCCTCCCAGGCTCCATTTCAGGCTCTGCAAACACCGTTTCCCAATACTATTTACTGTTGAGTGCAAAGGAGTTTGTCTGCCTTCTGAGCTCCTCTGGAGCAGCTTCCCTCCCTGCCTGCACCAGCCCCACCACCTTATTTTATGCATCTTCCCATCTCCTCAAGGCAGTTCACAGATTACCATCAGCACTGCCCTTTTCTGCCTACCTTCTCCCAGCTGGACACAGGCAGTGGTGCTCAAGGCTTTTATCAGCTTTGAGAGCAGATTTCCATGGCTATGCTGATGCTCAGCCATGTCAAGCCAGTGTTGACTTCCAAGAAAACTTCCTGCCTCAACAGCTGTCTTACCTTGCCACAGAACATGGAACATGGACACATTTCATCAGAACCAACACCACATTTTTTATGGTGCACAAGCAGCAAGCAGGATCCCCAGAAGCTGATAAACCAGCCAAGGTAAAGCAGAGGGAGCAGGATACTTTTGCTCGGAGCACATAAACATCGGTTAAGAAACAGGCATAAAAAGCAGTTTGAGGCACACTCATTCAGGCCGTTATTCCTGTATTTAGGCTGCCTAATATTTTGCATGATAAACAATTTGTGCAGGTTTCTTGAAATGCTTGGAGATGACTATTATTTGCAGATCTCAAATGCAGCAAGTAGAGCCCTCAGGCTAAAGCCATGCCTTTTCCTAGACTCGCAAACTGCTATCCCAATTTTGTTACAGTAGATAAGGCATTAAAAATGAATAACCATTTTGGTCCCACTCATGCCCTCCCCCACTGCTCTTCCCTCTCTCTACCTAAGTATGCCTCAAAAACTATTTAGCGCTGAGCCAAAATACCTCACAGCAAACTAGTGCCCCTTCTAAAGGCACTGGGGTCACACACGACTTGAACAGCAGTGCCACTTATTGCACTGGGGATGCTGGGGACCAAGGGAAGAGGAAAGCAGCAGGGAGGGAAACAAAAGCAAAGGACAGAAGCAGAGGAACAAGGGCTTTGTCGTGGCAGGAGTTCGCAGGCCTGGCTTGAGGGCTGTTGTTTGCAATTGGAAACTGCACACAAAAAACTTCCCCTGCAGGAAATGTCAAGAAGGGTATGAAGTCAAACACTTTGGACTTGGGAAATACCAGCTTTCCCAGAACACCTTTTCTTCCACACACACATGTGCAGTGAAGTGCTGTATTTTTCCACAGGACCCCTGCCTGATTTTTAGCCCAAGAGGGAGGCAAAGGTGAGCAGAATCCAGACATGAACAGTCAATTACAGCATTCCCAAATTTTTGACCAACCGTCTTTATAACTGCAGAAGCCCTCTTTTACTATTTGTATGTGTCAATATGTTGATGCACACGCATACTCGGACACACACAAGGTAGATTTTCAGCCAGCACCGGTGTGCAGAGCAGTGCTGGGAGCAGGGAAGCCACGCAGGTTGTGCAAGCTGAGACACAAACTCCCTCCCAGAGCAGACAGATAACACATCTCCCACGAAGGGCAGTGCTACACCCATCGGCTGAGTCACAGGGGATAGGTACCCAGGCAACCATTTCAATACTTTTGTTCTGACATGGTTTCTGGGAGGCCTAGGAAGAGGCAGCATAGTTACACCGGACACGAGAAAGCAGCAGCGCTTACTTCTGCCACTTTCCTAAGCCTTTCCACATGAGTGGGCTATTTATCTGTCCACCAACCAGCAGAGATGTCCTCTCAACCAATGCACTGATTTAGCAGGCAACGAAGAAACGAGCTTTGCCTCCTGCTCTGCATGCTGAAAGAGAGGGTAGCAGTGGCCAGAAACATGTTACCCGACAAGGCTAGACACTTCTCGTGCATCAGCCTCTGGCAGATTGCAGCCTCCCAGGTTTATTTGAAGTTACAGATATTTTTCCTGCTTTTAGGGAAGGACTGCCAACATTTTATTGCAAATGTCTTCTCCGGTAGCAACGGGCCACCCAAGTCCCATGGCAGTGTTAGTTTCCTGCCTGAATAAGCATAAAACTTGTAATCAGGAGAAGGTTTTGCAAAGGCCCTTGGTGGCTTTCACTGCTTAGGGATGGGAGGCAGATAAGCCGTGACTCCACAAGTTTTGTACAGATCGTTTTCAGCTTTTCCTCTCTGGGCCACACAGACCTTTGCCTGAGGCACTGCTACTTTAAAAAAAAAAAACAAACACAAACCAAACTTAAGCTGCTCAACAGATTTGTTGGCAAGATATGGATCTTAGAGTTAATTCCGTCTGAATACTTGTTAGACTTACTTATGTACATGCATGTTTTTATTTACAGAAGACTGGCACACCCATGTCTGGCTGACTTTATAGCCTTTGTTCCAGAGACCTGGAAGGGCCTTCTGAAAACAGGATCCCATGTTAAAACCTATTATTCCATTTGCAAATAATGAGGTTTAATTTTGCTTTCGGTAGGTATCCAAGCAGTAAATCTTGACTGTTTGAGTGTTCACAGCTCATGAGCTCAAGAGAGGTGTGAACACAGATAAAGCAAGCATATTTTTAAGTCAGAGCAAATACTCACAGAAAATGTACTGCATTCTTCCAGCCCGGTAATCGGAGAGTGCGCCGGGCTGTTCTGTTTACTCTGGAACAGAGTGACTCCCATCTGTGCAAAAGTTAGACAGAGGCTCATAGAACTGACCAAGTTATTTGTCACAAATAATTTCAGAGATTTTGGCCTTTGCCAATTTCAGTTTGTTTGCAAGCAAGGTTCTTTTTTAAACAAACCTCTTCTGTATTCATAACTATTTGGCAAACACTCCCAGCAAACAAATTTCAACCTCCCAGTTGTTTGCAAGCTGTGTCCATTTGCTATCATTAGTTCTATTGCAAAGTGGTGGACTCCAAGTTCCTACATGAGAAGGAAGAGTTCCCCCTGGGCTAGTAGGCAGCCCAGCCTTGATCAGCAATTCTCTGGTGGAAAGCACACCCTGTCTGGACAAATGTACATATCCGCCACCTCCTCCTCTGTAAGACTACCAGTTAACAGGTCTGCTATAAACTCCAAGACACCCAGGGGCAACTGGTGCTGTTGTGATAGGTGCTTATGATATTTTTGGCTGGTGAATCACTTACTTGCTGGAAATAAAAAAAATAAAAAGGCAGTTTCAGGGTGGCCAAAGCTATTTGTAAATTCAGGCAGTTCCACTCTGCATGGAGTATTTGAACATTTAGCAAGCCGGAGACAGGCAGACTGAGGGCAAACTGTTCCAGTTGCTGCTGATTGAGGTGAAAAGGTTACCACTCCCAAGCACACTTCACTGTCCCAGCCTTTCCCCACACTAATTACCACATTCACTTTTTTACCCAGTTTAAACAGTTTGTTTGATTACTTCCAAACTCAAACCTCTAAACTCTCCAGCTTAATAATAATAAAAAAGAAACCTAAGAACATACTACTGTTGAAAATATTTTTTAAAATTTCCCAGACCTTTAATCATTACACAATCGACAGAAGGTTCTACTGATATGGTAAAGTTACACAGCGGTAGGAACTGATGACAAGGATGTGGGAAGAAATTTATGACAACCAGCTGGGGACAGAGAGGAGAGAATAAGTAATCTGGACCAACAGCTGGAACAGGTCATCAAGGTCAACAGCTGGAACAGGAATTCAAAGGGAGAGCAGGAAAGTTCATGGAAGAGAAATACCTTGGGTGTTACTAATACATAGAAACTGCATTTGACTTAGAAAATCCCTGAAGTTAGTTGACAGCTGGGAGCACACTCAGGAAATGCATGCTTGGCATGCTTGAAGTCTTCTCCAGGCATCCACATTTGGCCACTGCTGGAAGCAGGACACAGCACTACACAGATCCTTGGTCTAGCACTAGAGAGATACTTGACACCTGGCTAGACAGATGTGGTGGGCAGCCCACACGCCTGTGGTGTTGGACAGCTTAGTTCAAATCTCTGCCTCAGTTCCAGCTGAGAAAATCTGGTGAAGGCTGATCATTTGGGTAGTAATGATGTGGGGCTAGACTGTGGGAAGAAGAGGGGAGAAGGTGGTAATGGGCGTTGAGCGCTATCTGCTAAAGATACACCCATTGTATGGTTGAGCAGTGCTTTCTTAAGGGTCCTTAAAGACCATGGAGCAAGGCCAGATGACTGTGAGAACAAGTGATGCCAATGTATCAGGAATATAAGCTGACAACAGATCTGCTTTCTGCGTCTCCTACCAAGGATACAGGTGTCCCTGTGGTGAAGTAACATTTGCTAATACATTCTTCCAATGAAGCACTTTTCTAGTCCCTAGAACCTCTCCTAACAGTTTTACAAAAGTAATATCGCCTCCACTTTTTAAGGTCAAAAAGACTTTTTTTTAACAAAGGCTGTTGGAGCAAGTGGGATAAGTGACAGCATCTAGATTTGATCTTCATCATTAATACTGATTTCTAAAGAAGGCAGTTCACACAGGGCAGGTGACAGGATCAAATATATTGTTTAAGCGGGCACAAGAAGAATAACCATCCATCTTCCTTGCATCCTGAAGCTCTGCAGAGCATGTAAACGACAACACTTTCATGTCATTAGATCAGCCAGTTGGAACAGTCCTGGAACCAGTTCTTTCAGCAGTTAGTATGGCTCATACGCAATCTCCCTGTGGGGGAATCACAAGGTCTTTTTCTAGACGTGCTAAGAGAACTAAAGCATCACTTCTTGGAAATACTGCAGTCACCTGGGTAGTTTGTATTTATACTATTGGCCCCTGTCAGGCAAATTTGAGGCAAGTGAAATGCATGTTGTGGGCCACACATAATAAGCCAACAAAACGTGTTCTCCTATGGCATGGTGGAATTGAGTTTCTGGAGTATCAGAGGTATATTCAGCCCTTGATGTCACATTTAACTTCTGTCTAGCACTGGCAAACCTTTAAACATGTTTAGCTCAGATGTGAGGACATGAAGAAGACATGAAAGTTTTGCTAGAAACCTTGGGTTAATCTCAGTATGTGTTCAAGTCCTAGAGCTTTAGTTTTTGAAAGACATTTGGGACTTGCACAGACAAACTTTGAGGGATCTGCAACTTGCACTGAAGTGAAGTGAGAAGTACTGAAAGTCAGGTACCACGTTGAGACATGAACTGGACAAAAGTCATGCCTCGGGCACTGGTCCTGGGAGAAGTTTGCCAAGTCAGCCTTGTGTCCAGCCTCTCCAAAGTACCTGAGTTCACTGGCCATTGCAAAACTGCTGCCCAAAGCCATTAGGAATGCCTGTCTTAATGGAGAGAGTGGTGAGCTCCACAATTTGTGTTGTGATTTCTATAGAACCACATGCATCCTCTCATATTAATTGCTGCAGGTCCTTCCTGAGGGTCTTTGCCTAGGAATTGTACCCAGAGGTGAATTAACAAGGATTGGCATAGCAAAGGAGGTGTGTACCCAGCACAGTCCAGAAAGCTCCCCTGTATTGCAGACACGAGATTTTCCCTCACATCACATGCTGAGGATTTGAAAACTTCCTCTCTCCAGATCTGATTTTAATTCACTAATGGTGTCCGAAGCAAGGCATAATACTGACCCTTTCTCCCCCATGGGTACAGCAGTGTGGAACCCATGCACAAAGGACTACACAGACTACGCACCCTTACCTGCTTCAGGGAATGGGCAAAACCGTGGTCTTCATTCCAAGGAGGACCATACCTGCTGGTGGCAAGAAGCCCTTCAGGCAGATGCTGTAAGCAAGATCCTTGTGCAGCAGTATTAATGATGAGCCTTGCACATGGGGATCCTGAATCGTCTGCTGTATGTCAACTCCTGCGCCTCATTCGGTAAGTATTCATTAATCTATAGGATAGCTTTTCCAGTCAGAAACCCTAACCGCTAGAGAAAAATTAAGCTGGAATTGGAGCTGGACCAAGAACATTTGAGTAATCCATCCAGCCTGAGCACGATCCCCCAAGACAGGAAATCTCAGCGAGAGCCTAGAAAGAGATTATAAAAGAAAATAAGCGCAGGCACCACAGTCATGTGCTGGTGGGATGGCCCAGCAGAAATAAGAACACATTAGAGGCTGTAAAGCCCACTGCCCGTAAAGACTGTTATAAGCACAAGTCAAAGCATAAGGCAACCTCAGCTGTAACCAGAACTTCTTTAGAAAGAGAAAAATTGCATCCTTCAGGACCTTTGGTTTATTTTTGTGGCTCTGTCCTACAGCATCTTCTGCTGTTGTCTTTCCCTGAGAGCTTGTCCTGGTTTCAGCTTAATTCAGAGTTAATTTTCTTCCTAGCAGCTGGCATAGTGCTGTGTTTTGGACTTAGTATGAGAACAATGCTGATAACATGCTGATGTTTTTAGCTGTTGCTCAGTAGTGCTTACACCAGTCAAGGACTTTTCAGTTTTCCATGCTCTGCCGGGTGCACAAGAAGCTGGGAGGGGGCACAGGCAGGACAGCTGACCCAAACCGGCCAAAGGGCTATTCCATACCATATGGCATCACGCTCAGTATAGAAACTTGGGGGAGTTGGCCAGGGGGCAGCGATCACTGCTTGGGGCCTGGCTGGGCATCAGTCAGCGAGTGGTGAGCAGCTGCATTGTGCATCACTTGTTTTGTATATTCTTTTTTCTTTGTTTTATTATTATTTTCTCTTTCTCTGTTATCCTATTAAACTGCCTTTATCTCAACCCATGGGTTTTAATTTTTTTTTCCCCAGTTCTCTCCCTCATCCCACCGGGGCAGGGGGAGGGTGATCGAGCGGCTGTGTGGTGCTTAGTTGCCGATTGGGGTTAAACCACAACAGAGCTTGTGCGAGAATGGGAAAGGAAAGCTAATGAATCGCATGCATAAAAGTGCACGCTCAGGTTGAGCTGCAGCCCACCAGATGTAGCTTCCTCTTACCACAGAAGGCACTAACACCACACCTGTCCTCAGAGGGAAAAGTACAGGAAAAAAGGTACACTGCCATGGTCTAGAGGTACATCCTGAAGTTGGAGACCCCAGGGACCCTTGCAGCAGTGTTTCTCACAGCCTAAAACCATGTTACAGGTGCCTGACAAGGGTGGTAGGGGCTGTCACCAGGATTTTACGGGCCGTTTCTCAACTCAGCCCTGCTTTTTCTCTTATGCAACAATGACACTCCTGAGGTCAGAAGTTTCACTTCTACCATGTCACTCCACTGACATCACTGCCCTGCCTCTCACTTCAGGTTATTTCCACACTGAGCAGGGCACCTTGCTGAGGACAAGGGCTGGCCAAGACACTTTCATCTCCCCCAAAGGCATTACTGGCTAACAGCGTGCATCCCATTTCCCATCACATATCCCCCAAAACACCAGAGAAGCATTTCTCCTGCTTACACACAGCCACATCCCAGCCTAATGCAGTGGCTACACAGGACAAGTAAACTTCTAGCAAAAATACCATTAGCTGTCCTTACTAGGGGCACTGCCTTGAGGCTCAGCAAGGCTCTGGGATATAGGAAGGTGGGTAAGCATAGGAAGCATGAAAAATCTGAGCACAGACAAAGGGGACTTGTATCAGAAGTAAGTGGGAGAGGATAAGGACTTCCAAGCTTTTAAGAGGAATTGGAATTTGATGAAGTGATTGAACAAAGAAATTGAAAGCCTCCTTTGCCTCCTGCAAGGGTTGAACGGATCTGAGCAATACTTGGCTTGGCTGCATTACAGAATTGTTATTTAATTTTAAATAACTTGGAAGCTTTTAATGTACTTCATAATTCTATTGACATTTATGATTTGAGATACTTAATTGTGAAAACACAAATAAAACGCGGATCTGTCTCTCACCCAAGAGAACTGGGAATCAGTGCTTGCAGCTCTTTAATGCAGCAGATCTAGGCCCTGCTTGCCATGGGTCAGCTTTTACCTATCTCTATCACTGATACTGGTAAGGGACCTTGCACTTTGCAGAGCTGAATTATTCAATCCTGAATAATTTGACACCTTTAAAATTAGCTTATCTTGTACTTACCTCACAAGGCTGTGACTCTGGTCTTGCCCCTGGAGATAGCCCCCACCCCTCCCACACCATGCTCATGTTGGGATCTTTCCTCCCATAAACCTGGATGGAATGAGTGGACCCACAGCCACATCATCCATACATCAACAGCAAAGTTCATGCAGCTTGCTCTTGTTAGACCCTTGACTGCATGGAGGGACCAAGGACTCAACATCCCAGGCTCACTCCTAGGTTTCTTAGGGCATCCACAAAACTATAGCTGACCCTGTGTGTGTGATGGGGTGTGTGCACATGATACTGTACAACTGAAACTGGCTGGGTACTTTTGGGTCATTCTCCCTCCCCTGGCAACAGATCCCACAGAAACCAATATGAGAAATGTTGGTATATTAAGTTTCATATTAGGACCAATATCCAATTCATGTATTGCAAAGCTCGGGTCTGTTCACATGTGAGGGCAGATGTTGGCAGTAATCATGTGTATTAAAATGGAAGAATATACGTGGCAAGCATGAAATTAATTAGGGTCTGATTCTGCTCTCATTAATGGGCATGCAATTCCCATTGACTAAACAAGATGTTGTACCCTTAGAACAGACTTTCGTCCTTAATTTTCACACCATGAAATTGGTGCCGACATTTCAAAGGCATGACAGTAGCTGAAAGCTTGACCCTTGGTCTTTGCTACCAAATGTATTTTCAGAGTATGACCAATTTGTAAAGCCTAACATTACACTCATTAGTTAGTGAATGAAGAGCACTTTGAAGATCAGAAGTGTTATTATTATTTCCATATTTTTGCCAAACCAAAGCTCCCATGCTGAAGCCATGTGTGTCAAATCTAAAGCATTACCTCCAACGCTTTCTTTCCGAGAAAACCCTCCCCACATGCCCCCGTTGTTCTGCCTCCATCTGTGGTTTCAAGACTATTTTGTGAAGATGCAGTCAACAACATGGCAGTACTGCAGGGATGGTGGAAGGCACATCTGGACAGGATGGCAAAGCAAACTTTGATTTGAATTTCACAACCATGTTAGGGAGCAGTAACCTAACAGACAAATCAGGTGTCAGCAGGGATGGAGGATGCACTGGAGATGGGGCAGTGGATGACCACTGCTCCAGGATGGCAGGCTAGAGGTGGGGCGGACCAGGGAGCAACAAAAGATGAGAAAAAAAAGGGAGAGAAAAAAAACCATACTCTTGACTGCCTCACACTCAGTCCCGTGCCTGACTGGTGGCGTGTTACAATGTGAGCATGAGCATGGGAAAGCAGATGAATTGCAGATTTGGCCCAAGTCGAAAACGCGAGAGTCTCTCACTTTGCATAGGGAGTCAAGACTCCCCTTTGTAAGCAGCTTTGCCAAAAATCCCCCCTCTGGGCTCCCACAGCCACCCCGCATGCCCGTACAGCCAAAGGAACGTAGCTGGATGGGAGCTGGAAATAATCTAGAGAACAGCAAAGCCCATGGGAATTTTTCCATTGATTTTAGCGGACTTTTGATCAGACCCTGAGCAAAGCAGAACTTGCGTGTTTGATACCAAATCCTGTTCCAGCTCCAGAGAGAAGGAGGAAGGTCAGGTAGAAAAATGGGAAAGATAGGAGGTGAAACTGCCTCTTGTTTTTTTCTCTTCTGTAAAGCTTCTTCTGTTTCATAAACTAGCATGTGCAGAGGGAAGGGGAGACAAAACGGGGGAAAATCACTACGTGAAGGAAGAATTCGCGGTGCTGAGATGGGGAAAGTCTGCCCTTTGTGAGACAGCATTTCTGATCTGCAGGCACATAAAGCCTTCATAATTGCCGGAGTCATTATTTGCCATAGATGGCAGAGACACACGACAGGTACTGCAGGACACATAATAAGCTGGATTGAGCAGTGATGTTAATCCAATACCATCAAAGATCGGGCTCATCACAGAATCCCATTTAGAGTTCACAACAGCAGCCCTGATATTGCTAAGGAATATGTTTCATCTAAGTGCAGACATCACTCAGTGCAGGCTTCAGTCTAAGGCTGTACATTTGCTATCTCCTCCTCTGCTCCCAGATGCTGCAGCTACAATCTTTCCACCCCAGTTTACCCCAACCACCTATCTGACCCATTGTTTTTTAGAGCCTGGCTACCTGCATTTTATTTCACTACCTAAACTATCTCCAGTAATGAGGAGGCTGGTAACAACCTTAAACAGCATATGTAAAAATTCACTTATCTTTCAGCCCAGCTTCCAAGGCTGCAGGTGCTCTGCCACTCTTGTGAACTTAGGGGCTGTAAGCTGAGTTTCAGCTCTCAGACATTTTCTATTTATTGTGATTCCCAGATGCAGCATCAGTGAACACCTCAGCATACCTCCTCGCTTCCACAGCCTGCCAGGTAAGGAGAATGTGTCTAGACAGAAGGCAAGGCTGAAGCTAGGGATAATTTTTCCTCCAGCAGCCCCTTGACAGCTTTCAGCACAGGAATGACAGCGAGGGATTTATGGATAAGTTGCTGAGTCCAAGCAGACAGACACCTTACTCAGGTGCTTTTGTGGGGTTGGGAGACATGGGAGACAGCTGCCGAAACAGCATGGTGTGGGAGGATGTATTTAGTCAGAGCTTTGTGAAGCACATTCCTGAATGTTTATTAAATTCAAATTTGACTGCACAATTTATGACCACTAAGCTGGATACAAGTGTTCCTGCAGAGAGACATGCGCAAGAACTGAGGCTGAGCTGCAGTTGACTTCAGTGGAAATAGCACCCAATGTCTTGAGCATTTGGCCTGTTACTTATTTCTAGCACTTGAATTTTGCACTGTGGTCTCTGTGAACTTTACTGCTTTGATAGTAACCAGAGTGCTCCATGTGAACAAAACAAGAGAATAAAGCGACTACAACTTTTTAACTACCGCTGTAGGAGAAGCTGCAACACACGGCAAGATGCACATGTGAAGTTATACCAAAGAACTTAATTAGCTGACTGCTTCTTTACAAACTATAGCAGCATGACCTAACAGCCCTGGCATCCAAAGATTCAGCATCAGAGGACTGGTTTGGGTATGCAAATATACTACAGCACTATAAAACCAAAATGGCACTTGTTTTACTACATTTCTGGGACATAAAGCCTTTTCCTTCACTTCTAAAAAAGCAGAGTGTGCCAAATTTCAACGACTGCAATTAGCCTCCCATCTTAGTTTTGCGGCTATTCTGTTTATTGGTGCTTCTCAAGGAAACCCTGTTCAATGAGGGCTCAGCTCTGCCTTGAAAACTTGATTAACTTCTACAGGAGACACTAATATAGCCTGGATAACCAAGGACAGATAGGGCATAACTGGAAGGAAACCAAAGAACACAGAGAAAACAGCCTTAAGGGACAGCTATTTGTACCAGGGAAGTACAAACCATATCTTCGTGTTCAGATACCAGCTCCCTCCTTCAGCTGCACAAAGGGAACTCAACCTCCTTACCTATGATTAATGCATTCGTGCTTTTAAAAACTTGCAACACTTGAAGTATGAAGAGAATTCTCAGGAGTTTTACAACAATATCCATTAAATGCATTTTTAACACAATTAAAAATAAAGACTGGGTCTCTATGATACTTAGTGCTTCTGTCAGTCCTCTGTTCCATGTTCCCGTATGGTTAAAAATTAAAATCTTCCGTGCCCAGGCTGTATTTGAAGACATTAGCTTGTAACTAAGCCAAGCTGGTAATCATTTATATAAGTGAGATGATTATATAGACTACTGCCAGGGTCCGCTCAACAGATCAATCATTTCCACGGCTGCCTGGTAGTTTGCACACCAATGTTTGAAAAACTACCGTCTCTCTCTGCATCACTGGCTGATAACATGTGGTCAGAACACTGGTGGTAACCAAAGGGCACTCTGTCCCTTGTGGCGTATTAGCTCCACCTGCACCTAGTCTAAATTAGCTGCCTAGGTTTTCTCTAGGAGCAATGGAGAGAGAACATGACACATCCAAGAGGCAGGTCATCCCTTCTGACCTACCCTAGGTCAGGTCTCTCCAGAGGCAACGCACCTGATAGAGCTGCATTAACTAACTAAAGAGTTACTTAAGACAACTAAACTGAAGGCCTTGCTTTTATCAGCTCGAGATAGACAAGGCATGCTTGGGATTGCCCCCAATACAACAGGAACTTTCAGGGTGCCAGCTGCTGTAGTCACCCCCACAAATCAAGCAAAAATTACAGTACTGCATCACCATGGGCCTCAGCTGTTTTGCTCAGGTAACTCAAAACACTTTTAAGTCAAGCGTACCCTCCTTCACATTGCTCTGCTTTGCTGCCGAATTCACTGTCTGAAGCAAGCATTCCAGACAGTCAGAAATAACTGGCTATGTAGGTGAAATAAAGAAGATTTGCAACTCATTGCATTAACTTGAAGGCTGAGATCCCTAAAGTGTTGCTCTGTTGGTGCTCAATAACACATTACATCACTTTCAAATGTTGCCCAGCCCCTAGACTAGCGAGACCCTCCTTCTGCTGACTGTAACTTGCAGAGAGGCTACCATACACTTACACTAGAGCCATACCACCATACCAGAAGGCACTTGACCTTTTACTGCTCCAGATCAATTTGTTTGCTTACAGACTTAAATTCCCTTTGCAGGGCAAAGTTAGGATTGACTGGCAGTTTGAACCTGCATCTTTCTTGCAGTAACATACAAAGATTTTTTTCAAATGTCCCCCATATGCTTTTTAGCCTTGAATTGCTGAAATAAACACTCTACCTTAAAGGACTTTGTCTTTGAATTACTTGGTGCCAGAGGAACCGAACATTTATTCAGTGGTAACGACACCATTGCCCCTGCACTTTGAAGTCTTCTTCAGCCTGTTAGATCATCAGAACAGCAACATTCTACATGATTTCAGATAAAAGCCTGTGATGTGCTCTAATTTCCAGGAAATTAGTTATCTTTATTAGAAATATTTCTTTAAGTCAGTGTTCAAGACTTACAGGATGGCTTGCATTGCCAAGACCAATGTGTGCATTTAAATCTGTAAGCAGATTTAGCATCCCTCTTCCAATATCTTGCTGCATGACTCCCTACCATGCCAGTAAATCCCATGCATCTCTCAGAGCTCATGTGTCACCTTGTGAAAGGTGGGAGCAATCAGAAAGTGCAAATATAGATTCAGAGGCCTCAGCCACATACTCATATAGCTCTTTTCACTTTCAGAGGAGAGGAAGGTATAAACAAAGGATGCCTTACGTTTCTTCAGACTCACCCAGACGGTCCAATATGGCACATTCCCCAGGGCATCTGTTGAGAAAGACTTTCTGTGCCACCCTTGTGAGTGGCTGCATATGAACTTTGGAGTTAGTGGGAGTCAGCCCTTTGTGTTTTGGGTGCACAGGGAGAACCAAGTGGACATTATTTCTTGGCAGTGATCAAAATCTACCCATGGTTCCTGAGAGTCACAGATAAAGACTGAGTCCTAATGCATAAAGTTGTCTTAGTCCTCCTTTGTTCTGACCCTAGCACTTGTTAAAATGCTCAGGAAAATAGGATCAGAGCCCATATAAACAATCCATACCTTGCCTACTCACCCTTCCCACTCCAAACCACCTGAACTCCCAAGGCTTTCAGAAATCCTCAGCCATACCATCTCAGCCAGCATCTCTAAATGAAAGCTTTGCATATCATCCCAGTGCTAATAGATTTGGACTTCTGCTTGGCAAGCAGAGAAGCCGGCTTAAAACACGAAGGTCGGTCGGTCAATAGCCATTTACACCGGAAGATTGCTACTTTGAACAGCGTTGGACCCACTGTCCAGATGTCAGCTTGGAGGTTCCTACCTCTGCTGCACAAGCAGGGAGCGAGGGGCTCTCCCCTGCCTTCCCCAAGGCACAACAAGCTCCGACCCCAAGTTCAGCCCTCCACCCCTGCCCACCTTCACCCCACCAGCAGTGCAGTGCAGTATGGCTTTTGTAGCTTTTTTTTAATAACGTCCTTTATGCAAGCCACTTCATGCAATGGAAAGTCCATTTCATGGTTAAAGCATCCTGTCAAAAAAGCCCACAGCAGCAGGAGAGAGGCATTAAGAAAGAGAGGAAGGAATGAGTAGGGACAGGTTAAAATTGGTAGTGAATTACATTTGGAAGCTGCAATCCAGGTCCTCCAATTGTGCAGGTGTTCACATTTCTCCTTAAAACCTTTACTTATTACCTGCAATCACATAAAATTGGCCAAAGCATAGTAAACCTTGCCAGAAAGTGGAGTTTTGGGAAGAGCAGAAGCATTGGGCAATTCAATCCAAATTTAATTGTTTCAAGTCCCACAAAGCGAGCAATTTTTTTTGATGGTGTGGAAACATTCATTTTCAACTTAAGAAGTATTTAATTCCTTTCAACACTTCTTTCTGAGATGACATTTTTCATTTAAAAAGCATCCCAAGTTACAAGCAAAAAGGCTAGGCACCCCAAAATAAATATTTTCCAAATAAAGTGTTACAGGTCAACCCAAAATTATTTTTCTGGTTTTGTATTTTCCCGGAAAGGCTAATGAAACCTTTGGGGGTTGATTCAAAACCTAAATTCTTCTAGTCCAGCCACTGCCCAGACAAACCCTTTATTTTCCAAGTTCTACTTGCCCGGATGTTTCTGCCATCAGACCTGCATTTAGTGCTCCCAGCTTCTCTGAATTTATCATACGCAGGGTGATTTTATCTTGGAAGTACACAAGACACCCCATCAATTTTCTGACTGTCCAACACCTACTCTTCATACTGGCCGCAGAGGAGCAGCTGGTCACAATTACTACGGGAGACAGGGAGAGCCGAGAGATTTCGGACAGGATGCACAGCAAAGGAATAACAAGTATTTTCACAAGCAGGGAGGCAAAACTCTGAAGCCCAGTTGAATTAAGTCGGAGGCTGCTTTGTGTCACCAGAAGCAGTGGAGGGTCCACCAGAAGCCTGCTGGACCTTCTAGTGGGGACAAATGTGTCTTTGACTCTGCCACTGCCTCAAGAGCGCCTTCTCCATTCGCACACCCCCACGCAATATGCGTGCCAGACTTTTCTGACTCAGTGATGCATTTTTTTTTTACCCTGAGTTCTCAGATATCAATTCCATGGGAGGGGGAAGGGGGGTTAATTGCATTCCTTTAAAAAATTAGGAAGTTAAGCTTATCTCTCTGCCTGCATATGGGGAGCTGTGTGTCCTGGATGAGTGAGCTGACGCGAGATGGTTTCTAGGCAACTTCTGCAAGCCATGTTGGAACAGGAATACGAATTAAAATTAAAAACAAAACCCAAACAAGTCAAACAAAACAAGTGGCAGCTACTCCACACAAAACCAGTTTTGACTGACTGGTAAGGTTCGTGCAAGGCCTTTTGTGGGATTAATATTGCTTTACTGTTAAGGAGAGAAAAACTGGCACCCCTGTGCCAGCATCTATTGTAAGACACGTGATAAGCGCGTTTATGCAGACAACATACATAGCTTGTGTGTGATAACAGGCCTGTCATGCCACGTCCATGCAATGATATTACTTGATAGCTGAAATGCCACAACCCAAGTGTTCCAGGAACACCAGCCTGAGTACACCCAGGGGCTGGAAAACAGTGTCATTAACTCCAGTTCTTTCCTCTTTCCCAAAGAATTTTGCTGCATATTTTTTAATTCATTATACCTCTTTTTTCAAGGGATTGGTAAAGTTTAGGCAAAAAGTAGTGTTCTTGGAAGCTGCCTTTATTTGTGTCTTTACTGTGTAGTACAGAAATGAGGAGGATGTCTCATCTACTTAGGTTATTCTGCAGTATTAGGAATCGATCGCTGTACTTTTTTAGTCTCAGCCCGTTTCAGGATTAAGGTGAGGTGAACCCATTCCCCTCAAAGTTTATTCTTCCAACACTTTCACCAATACATTGAACTACAAAGATCTCAGACAGAACATAACCTCACCCATGTAAATCCAGAGTCACGTCATTGTTCCACTGTCAGAGTAAAATTTAGTCCTCAGTGCCTCAGCAGAAAATTAATGGTTTCACACTCCACAGTGTCAACGTTTTTTCTGAGCCAGCATAACAAGGGGTACTGGATGCAGTGTTTACAGCCTTCTCTTAAGTCATGGAGGGCAAGGAATGTCTTCTAGGGATTTGAATTATCAGGATCCCATTCTGTTCCTGCATTCGCCAGCATGAATGAAAAGCAACTGCCAAAGTCTGAACCTGACTGAGATCAGGGAATTTGCATTGTCAGATAAAATCACTAGTAGTTGTTTTAAAAGCCAGAATCACCATCATTATTCCAAAGCGTCTGTTCAGGTTTCAAGAAGGTGGATACCAAAATCAAGTGAAGTGATTAATAACCAGGTTTCCAAAGCAGTTTAATTTACAAACCACCTTTTTTTTTACCCCTCAAAGGTTGTGTGGCACCATTTGTCTGAGTGTAAGACCATCTTCCACCAAGAAAGTAGGTTATAATCAGTGACACTTCACAAATTTTGTTGTTCAGATGAAGTCAGAGCAAATCAAGTTTATGGTTAGAAAACAAAATCTCTAAGCCTAACTCAAGCTTTTCTCCCAGTTCTAAAGGAGTCATCGACCAGCAACACTCCTGGGCTTTCTTGCAATGGCTGTGGACCCAACACTGGCTTTAGCAGCAGTGTGTTTCCTCTGCTCAAGAACCCAGAGCAGCATCCCAGATACTTCAAATCGCTCCCTGTGTATCCAGCTCCTGATCCTTCACAGCTTCTGACAGGCAGCCGGTGAGTGAGCACTCCTGGGCTGCTGATGGAAGTGGACTCGCCTTTGGGGACCAGGCTGTGCTGGGTCAACACCTCTGGTGGTGACACGCTCTGGCTCCATCATCTCTTGCTGGCAAGACGGCTAGGCTTCCCTGCCTCAGACATCCTGTGCAGCAGGACCCTGCTGGTTGTTTCCATGGTTGCTCCTGTTGATGCTGGCTAGAGTTTGTAAACCCAAATTTAATCACACTAGCACTCAGTTTCCATGCATTTGGCCTCAATTTCTGGAGTTAGACAGCCCTTAGCACTGCTGGGTGACCATGCACAGACTTAACCTTTTTAATGCCTCCCAAATTTCTTCATGGCTGCTTTCTTCAGAGTCCCTGTGACCCACTCAGACCTCTAAGACTTTGGTAGGCTCAGCTCAGCCTGAGTGAAGCTGAGGCAGATACTGAGACTGGCTTCCTTTTTCCTGCAGTCTTCCCATGTGTTCCCAAACTGACAGCTCTGCTCCCTGCAGTAAACACTGTCGCCTGCTGTCATCGCTGGAAAGCTCACTGCCTGCCTTGCCTGCAGACAGAAAGGGGCCTATGTAATAAAATAAGGAGGAAAAATTAGTGACAAGGCCATGCTGTGACACCGATTAGTGGGAATAATGATAGCAGAGGTATCCGTGGTGTAATTCAGAGTGACAGCCTCTCCACTGTCAGGCTCTGGCCCTTCGAGAGATAAACCCCTACGACAACACGCAGTGACTCACAGCACTGGGACTGAAGCACTTGTCTTCTGCAGAGGCCCCTCCACTCCTCACTACCTTTTACCAACTCTCCACCATCCAGAAGACACACGCCAAGGGCTATTTTAGGGGACATCTTGGATTAGTCAGAGAAGTTGCATCAGAACAAGGAAAGGCGATTTCTCCTCTCAGGCATTCAAGCTACTGCCTCAGGAAGACTTAAAAACAGCCCTCAGAAACCCAAGACACAAAAACCGCAAAAACTAGATGTCCCTTATTGTAGATCTAACCCAGAATGAAGGAAACCAATTGGGTATGCAGTGCATTATTATTATTATTAATACTGCTGCTACTACTACTACTACTACTACTACCACCACTGCAGAGTGAAAACGCAGGTAGTGCTCAACATTGCTCACATATTAGAGAAGCACTGTCCTGCATTACCTTTTGGGATTTTAGTGTTTTCCAAGGATACTAGCTTAGCCACAAGTGAAAATTTAGCAGCAGAGCTGATGGAGCTATGGCTGCTCCAGCCTGCACCCTTCCCTTTTCCCCCATGCACTGCTTGATCAGGGACTGAACCACTAGATCACCCAGCATGGCAGCAGTCATATGGTCACAGAGGTCCCCTTTGCACACCTTAGCTGCTCTCACCCCTGCCAGCGTAAGAGGAAATTTGGCATGAGGTAATGTTGGACGATGCTCTTTGGAAACTTCAAGTGGAAGATTTGTGTTTTGCAAAACTAAACCCCAAACTGTGGATGAGTCAAATCTAGGTCCTATTGTATCTGTACTCCAATAGCCTGCCAGGGAAAGAGGGCTCCAAAAAGAGGTCTTAGTTTACCTCTTCCATGTAAGCAAATACATGGCTATGTATGAACAAGTGTCTCAGTGATGGCTAGGTGTGTTTCAGAAACCTTTGGTGTTTTTAGAAATTTAAAAGACATTCACCCAGGAAAGGCCTTTACCATACCCTCCAATAAGCTACCCAGAGCTTTGTCAGTTCTGTTCCATAAAGGAACCATCTAACCCAAAGGCACCGTGGTGCCGCATGGGTCTCACCATTTCAAGGACTTCACAGAAGAAAATGTCTGAGGTTCACTTATTAGCTTTATTGGACACCCATAAAAATTTCAGAATTCTCTGTTATTATATAAGCAAGTGCAATTTTTACACTGCAGATTAAAAACTACCATGTAGAAGGATTTTGGAGTAAATGCCTACCATTTGTTCATGCTTTTTTAGGGGACTACTGGAGATTCACTTTTTAAGTAAATTCTGTTCTGGATCTTCGCAGCTCATCCCTTCTAGAGGTCTGAGGACATTGCAAGATACAGGCACATCTGTTTACTGAACTCAAACCTACAAGCAGTGGCAGCTTGCTTTGTTTAATTGTGTGTGTGAGTTTGTGGACAGGAAAAATATAATTGTGTTATGCATACACACACACATACACACTGAATATTCTGTTGGTAACTTAAGCTAAAGCCTTAAATCGAAACAGCAGATGTATCAGAATCACAAACCAATTCTGCAGGCTCACCTCACACGCTATTTCAGCATGGCTTTAGAATGTCTTGGCTTGCGGGTTGTTCTTGATAGCATTTTTCTAAAGGGAAATTGTGAGTAAAGTACAGTAGGCTAGGGCTCGATCAGCTTCTGGAATATGGTGCCAAATTTTCAGCAGAGTCTGAGTCAAAATAGCAGGAGAGGAAAGATGAAGATGATTTTTCGCCATGCTTGCTATTACAACTTAGCAGTGGGACGCTCAGGGCTGTGTCACAACACAAGCACTTCAGCACATGGTACAAGTTAAACAGCATGGGCCAATGGGGGTAACTTCCCATGGAGTTATCTGATCAGCAGAGTAAATGCCTAGCTGCAGTGTGAAGCACACTGCGTAAGGCCACAGCACTCGGTGTACCCTGACATATCCCAGCAATCAGCCAAGTTTTTCTCTGCATAAAACAGCTCAGTCCATGTGTAAGGCCTGCAACACTTAACTTTTACATGTTAATTACCTGGCTTTTCTGTCATTGATCATTACAGACTATCGCTCTGATTGTTATTGCTCAAGTCTTAGTAAGCCACGTACTCCTTTTTTTTATGGTTGAGGAGAAGGTAAGCAGCATGTCTTGACCACTTAGAGCATGCATTAGGTGAGGAATCCCAGGGGGCATTACTGTTTTGATACTGCTGTCTCCATTGAGAGACAAAGATAAGTAGAAGTTCATGCAAAATTTCACTGCATGATGTTTTGAGCAACTAAACCTCAAAAGGTCTGCAAAATGCTCCCAAGCGAGTTACGGATGGGTGACCATACTGTCACCTCAGAGAGATACTGAGCTGTTCAGTGTCATTTTCTGAGGAACATTGGACTGCAAGAGGGAAATTCCCATAACAATGTGAATACTGATTGATTAGATATCTTTCTGACCAGCCATTTCAAATCAACATGAGAATCCCAAACAATTTTTTAGGCTGAAGACAGGGGCAGCTAACCAGCAGCCAGCATAAAAATATATGACTTTTAAAATGTTTCATTTCCATTTTATGTGTATTTTTCTAGAGGAATTCCATTGAAATCCACTAAAATCCACTACTCCAGATTTACACCACTAGAATTAAAATCTGGCCCCCTCCTTAAGGAGGGCCCATTAAGGTGTCTGTGATCCAGCAACATAAGGGGTATTAACATAATGTTAATAATTCCTTATTAGCAGCATTTTGAAGCCTTCCAAAGATCTGAAGAAAGACCAGAGCAGCGTGGAGCTGTGAGGAAGCCAAACACATGGTCCCATCTTGTCTCAAAGTCTATTGCTTCTCCCTAGTGAAGTGTTGATGTTCTCACTTAAAGGCATCTGCAGGTAAAATACTCTCTGCCCAGCCTAACGGACCGATTTCTGTTTTCATTTCTGTGGATATAAATCTTAGGCTCACTTTTCTGACAACACAGGACATTTCAGTGTAAGAAATTTCACACAACAACCTCAAAACCCTGAACGGTTTCCTAACTTGGGGATTTTTTCAGAATCCTACAGTTTTTTCTCTATATGAAAACAGTGTACCAAGAGGCACAGCAACATTACTGCAGATGTCATCAGCTTATCCAAACAGACCTTTCCGGGAGACATTTCAAAATGGAGGGTGCAACACACCAGCGTCATCTGTCTTCAGCCTGGCTCTGCCGTCGGCATTGCGCAGTCACCTGAAGAGCAATAACGGGCCCAAAATGTAATGGCTTGGTGCAGGGCACAAAGGAGGGAGAAAAGCGAAGACTGAAAAACATCCATCATGTGGACTTGCGTGTCTAGCATCTGCAAAACAATATTGTTTTTCTAACTGCCTGCTTTTTGCAAAAGGCTCTTACTGCAAACAAGGTACAAACTTTATTCTTAAAAATTTTTTGAAGAAGCAGCTTCAGTAGTACAACAGACCACCTCAGGAAGGGAAAACATTTACTTTATTGGTTCTGTCACCTGCTTCTATCTCTCTGGCTTGGTGACTGACACTGTACCTGTGTGCAGGAGGAGCACCGCCACTCTATGCTCAGCAGCACAAATGCTGAGCTTTCTGAGAAATAGTCACTGTTTTTTCCCCCTGCAAGAGGGCGATACGCATAGATATATGTAAGAAGAGAGGGTTTGATATCTACTGCTGATTCAGTAAGAAAAAAGTAACACAAAGAAGAGACCAGACATTAAGCAGTCAGCTAGCAAAGAGGGCAGAAGCCATCCACTGATACTTGTGCAAAGTGATGTTGTTTAATCAAGATGGGTGGCCACTGTTTGAAACTCCTGGGTTTTAAAGCGGTGGCTCACTTTGCTTTCTGTGTTTCTCTATTTGCTGATCTTGGTGCTGGAAGGACGGCAGAGAAATTAGCCACTTTTCCACACTGTGGTATTTGCCATATAGGCAGTAAGTCAAAAGCAGTTCTTAAAAAGGCACCTGGAGTGGGGCTGAGGGAAAAGGAAGGTATTCAAGAGTCTTGCACCTGATAGATGAATCAAGGCTTAATTCAAAGGCAGATGTTTAAAAACTAAAATAATTTAAAAGATTAAAGCCTGAATTTTTAGCATCTAACATAAGACACTTGCATGAAGACCCTATATAAGCAATCTAGAAGTCGTCATCATTGGAAAGGAAAAGGAGAGCTATCTCCTCTCCATCAACCACTGAGGAAGCTCCCAGGAGTGCTCTCCTAATGAAGGACTCTCAGCTGAATGAATGCTTGAGGCTACCTGTTGGGAACAGAGGCCATGATTAGTAAACTTGGCTGTAGTATTCAGGCTTGAGTTTAGATAAAGATTCAATTATAGGCCTCACTGGTCCAGTGATAGCGCAGCAGGAGTCCAGTTGCTGTGCAGATATGGAGACTCCCTCCTGCTTCCTGATGCTCTGCATCATGCATGGTGGTTATCTGCAGAAGAAGAATCCAGTCTCCTGGAGGAGTGGAAATAAGACAGTGGCAACCAGAAAATACTGAAGCAAACCCAGCCAGTACAAGACAGCGGTCAGCACTTGCTAGCCCTCAAATCATGTGGTGAGTCTCAGTCCAGCTCCCCGTGCACCAAGGTCTCCCTTTGCAGAGACCTTTCACAGTCAGTGGTGCTGAAATGAGAGGGCCATTCCCTGTTACAGTGCTTCTTTCATGGGATGCCTTTCAGCTCTCTGGATCTGCCCATATATGCTGTGATGGAGGAGAAGACCGCGAGTTCATAAAGGCACCCTGTGAACTGCAGAGACTGGTCTTGTCGACACCTGTCCCTCCAAACCCTCACTCCCACTGTGCTTTTTTCAAGCGTATTTAAAATTCCCTTTCATGTAATTGGCGATTTCCCTTCCCTCCCTCCTACAAGTTAGGTTAAAAGGGGCAGGAGGTCCTTTTCCATATTGATTTGTTTTCCTGACCTTTCAGATACATGCAGAGAAGATCAGCAAAAAGGCACTGGAAAAGGAGCAGAACAAAAGCGCAGTGCTTGCTCTCATTTAAAGAAGTAAGAGAAACACGAGACTGAGCATTGAGTAGAAAATAAACTGTCCGCTGAGGAAAAGAAAGAAACTGCCCATACAGAGAAGGGACTGTGAGGAGTACCACTTTGCACTGCTACACCAGCGGAGCAGGCGATGAAAATGGAGAGTCAGCCTTCAGAGAGCAGTCATGATCTCTGAGGGTTTGGTTTTCTTTTTTCTTTACTTTTTTTTTTTCTTTTTTTAAGAAATGCTATTTAAATAGATAAATCCTATTTCCAAATAAAAGGAAATCACATAAATTATTTTTAATCCTTGTTATTTACACCCTGCTATTAAGCCATTCCCCACCACAGTGCACTGTGTGTGGCACCATTATATGTGCTGTGGATTTGGTTAGACATAAAACAGACGCCCTAATCGCTAAAGCTCCCCTGACGTTTTCTTGTGAGTGCATCACGGTGGCTTGACCAAATTCTAAGCTGCATAGCAACATTTTTTTTTCTTGCTTAATTCCTCCCATGCATTCAATAAGATTTGATACTCATCTTCCCTCCCATATCTTACAGCACTGTTTTGCCTTGCTGTATTCCACACTAAAAGCAGACATAACACTGCAATGAATGAAGTGATTGTTACAAGGCCTTTACCAACCTCACAGGGACATGGTGATGATCAATTAATTGCTTATTCAGAGCTTTTATATCCTAAGATTAAAAATAGTATGATCAAAATAAAAAGAGATTACTACATTATCAGAATCAGTTACTAAAATCCCCAGTAAAGACTATACAAGTTTCCTACTAAAAAAATTGCAGGACTGTATTCCAATTACACCCCTGCTGCGAGACACAAAAAAATTAACCCAGACTAACTTTTACGGTCAGTAAGTTATATCTCATTAAAGGCCTGTATGACATTCTCTCTCATAATTATGCTGAAACAAATTAGAACCATTTTAATTCTAAAAAGAAGAATCTAAGGAATCCATCCATTTATGTGGCATTGCAAATCCACTTTCAATTCACACATTTAGTTAATTGAGATTAAGTTTTCCTCAGCAACTCTGCATAAGCAAATCCTCACTCTGAAGCAACCACCTCCCATCACAGATACTCATCAGCAGATTTCATGAGTTCAGTAACCTTGTGGATTTATGTGGTTACACATGGGCAATGGTTTCTTCAAAGCTTCAGACTTCTGGGATTCAGATCTGAGCACCAGAGAAGTGAGGGAACTGCAGAGGAGATTCCCGTAGCCCCTCACTTGAGATGTGACCTGGGCTTGCTCCAAACCACACTCCAGATGCAGTAACCTTTGAGGGCTGACAAGCAGCCAAGAGCAGACGGGCTGCGGGTCCACCAGTGCCATTCCCTCTCACGCCTCGCTCATCCCTGGTGCTCAGAGGCAGCAGGGATCAGTTTCTTCATGCAAAATATACTCCTTTGGGTGCAATGTCCATCCTAAAGGAATCCTTTGTGGAGCACCTGTGTTTATATGGCCAGAATGAGATTTAGGATTTAGATTTCTATGTCTGATTTTTGTACCACGAATACCTGCCAGGTCTTCAGGACCTCACGGCAGGCATAACTTCATTGTTTTAGAGAGAGAAATACTCTGTCAAGCTTAAAAGCCTCTGAAAGATGGCACTAATCCACTCCACTATTACACTACTACCAGTGAGGTCTGCTGAAAGACACCAGCACGAGGGCAAAGAGCCCACAAATGGGAAACTGAAGTAGAGTATCCTGACACACAAAGAGCCAACGCTCGATTCAAAACAACCAAAACAATCTTTTCCTTGTGCCCCACGGCACTGAAATTCTCTCTGAGAGTGACATTCTTTTAAAAGAAGAGTAATCAAATATAAATGCTTTTCAGCGCTGAAGCTGATGCCTGCACCCACGATGCGCAGGGACGAATGCACTTGTGAAGAAAATGCCTTTGTTCCTTTCCGGCTCACATCAGGGCAATGTGCTGTAGATGGCTGCAACTCCTGTAGCTGAATGTAAAGGCTGTGCCCTAAAAAAAGAAAACAACATTGCTTTTGTGTACAGTTAAATCTGGCTTGCCACCAGGGATTTGTTTAAGATACAGGGGGTCCTGAGGCTACATGCCACTGATGTATTTTGAAGTTAGGGCAGATCTATTCATTTCTAAACAAACCTTTACAAATATGTTAGTGCACCCTGCATAAGCCATGGGAGATGTTTAGGAGACTACAGAGGAGCGTTCATTAGAGACACTCAGTGGTGAGGAACTGGAGGACCAATGAATTTTGCTGAGAGAGGAACAAACGCAATGCTCAGTACAGGTTTGCAGATATGTACACCATTATGAAGTGTTCTTACTGCAGTGTTATGTACTTTTCAGCTTTTTTTTTTCTAGCTTTTCTTGTGTTCCTTCCTTCCTTTCCTCACCTTCATTATTCCCAATTCCTCCTCTGTCTTTACCTTGCTGTTTTCTCTCTTTTCTTCCCACATCTAGCTGCAAGGCCACTCTTCCTCCCAGGTCTGAGCAGTCCTAGCAGTACAACAGCAGCTACTCTGATGTTTCACTAGCTCTGTAGTCCTCTCTGGCAGGACATGAACACTTTCAGGCACACAGGCCTTGCTGCAGTCAACTCAATGCATTACCTGAACTTTGCATTACTGACTGGTCACCCTAAGAGCTTTATTTTTCTTCTCCCAAGACGGATAAAGAGGTCCTGCAGGGTGATTTATCCCATTCTCATCGCCTTCTAGAGTTGTCTCACTTGCATTGGCTTAGGTTATATGCTTAGGTCATGCTCTTGAATCAGGCACCTCAGTCAGATCTCCCTTTATCTCAAGATAGCCAGGATGAATCTGGCCTTCGTACCCAGCCAGCCTGATGTACCCTTTGTGGTAGGCTTGGTGTTGATATATCTTTTTGCGAACTCAGGTTAAGGATAAATATTAAATTTGGATTCACTGAAGCTGTATACATGCAGTCTGCATTGGGTTCAGTCATTTTCTAACTACTGAGAAGCTCAAAGCCACTGTCAGCTGCACAAACAATCTATGAATTCATAATCTGTGAATTTTTGAGAATAGGGAACAATTACTGTACAATGCTGCACATGTATTATTCAAGCTCCCGAAGCCACCCAGCTGGCAAGACAACAAAAGAACAAACGTTTTGCAATAAAGTTCATTTTAATTGAAAGACCAAAGAGTCACATGTGCCTCTCCTTTTAGCCTTAAGGACAGCAGTAAAACTAATGTCATTTTCAGAGCCACTGCTATTAAAAAGGGAATGAGGGGGGGTTTGTTTTTTAACTATCAGAGAGCCATATTCACCTTTAATGCCTGTCTATGCTGCTCTACCATTTTACAGGGGAGTCCATTTTGGAAAGACTATGATGCTGTATAATTTGCCTTTTATGGATTATATGGCCTGTCACCTCAAATGTTAATCTAGATATTACCAGGGAAGGGATAAACACAATAAAGATCTGGTTCTGGAAACTCAGCCCACATTCATGATAACACTAAAGAAAATTGGTGCTGGGTGGGAAGCACTTTGGTGTGTTATCCTTGGCATAAGAAACAGGTCAACAACTAAATTAACTTAGATTCTCTGATTCAGAGGCAAGTGTACATATGCCCATCTTCAGGACAAACTCACGCACCAGGGTAGATGTCGGGATGGTGACGTTTCTTTCTTTTTTCTTTCTTGGTTTAACAAATCACGAAAGGCAGTTTTGCAAAGTACATGACTGCACAACTGGAGGTTGAAGTCCCCAAGTGACCAAAGCCACTGGTACAGACTGCTCCAAGCACACATATTTATGAGGACAAAGTTTGTGAGACCAGAAGGAGAGACCCAGATGAAGCCAGCTTCTGACTAACTGCTGCGTCCCTCAATGTGCAAAACCATATGCTGTATGCTTCACCCTCCTCATGCATTCTCCTAGAGTGACCTGCTGCTATTAATAGCCTGCTACCATCAGGATCCAGCATGACATATTAGAGCAAAAGAATTTGCTCCTTTGTGGAAAAGGCAGACAGTTATGGCATTCCCTGCCTGGCTTCTCTGAGCTGCTCACTGTGCTGTACTCTATCCATGCAGGGGCAAATTTTGTGGCCTCCTTCATTGATTTAAAAGGGTGTGCAGCAGATGGGTTAGGCAGAAATACAATGTGGATTCTCTGTACTGGGATGGCTGTAGTAGATACAGAGCTCCTCTGTGACACTGCAAGAGCGTAAGATTTTCGTGCCTGCTGCAAAGCGATATTCTGCATGGCTGCAGATCCTGGGAAACTGCTCTTCTGAAGCAAGGAAAGAGGTATTCCCTGCAGAAATGAGCTCTGACTTCTTGCCAAGACAACAGGATCTGCTTCATTAGACATAGTTGTTTTGCCCATACCCTATAGGACAGCACATCTGCTTTTTTGGGGACTGAAGGCCTTTATTTAGGGCTGGCTCGTGTTTGACCAAGTCAAAAATCCTGCTACCTCCAAGTAGCATAGGATCAGTCTCTTAATCCTTCAACACATTCAGAATACAGAGTTCAGTGAATTTCACTCTTTTACTGAAATCTCCGGCCAGTGAACCACGGTTTGCTCCATCCTGAGCTCCCTGTAGCACTTTATTTCAGATCTCAAAAAATGTTCACCAAATTTAAACTTGCTCAGATTCTTTTCCACCTTCCTTTTTAAAGGGTGGAAGTTTTGCCTTTTTTTTGTTTTTTGTTTTTTTTAACTTCAGAAATTAATTGTTTCTGAATAGCCGTCTGCTATTCAGAATGCAATGTTTACAGCATTGATTCCTCCCCTTCTGTCATGCAGGATGAATCTAGACGCTTTAATAATGCTCTAAGACTGCATCTGCCCTGTACTGGAAACCACTCTTTAGTTCTGTTCTGCAAAATATATATGTATTGCTTACTGTTTGTTGGTGTCTGGTCAAAGGAAAAAACAAATGAGCACAATAAATTTAAGATATGGGAGAAAAGAGATTTTTTAGATGTGGAAATATCACTACTAGCAATTTCAAAACTCTACTCCCCTTGCCCAAGACATTCTGAACACCGTCCCCCTCCTGTCTTCCAGGATATCAGCAGTCCTGGAGGTGGGGAGAAGCCAAACAAATGACAGCTGCTGAAATCCGGCTTCTGCAAACAGTCCAAGGACAATCTGCTCCTTTCCAGACCACTTGGGGGGAAAAAAATACCCTTCAATTTTTTAAGCATACATTTTGTGTTTAAAAGACCACACACAGTCCAGAGCTTTGAAATGATACTGTGGGATTCAAAAAGATATTTTCTGGCCATAATGATTTATGGTGCTGCATCAGAGCCCTCTTTGAAGAAACGAGGTGAAGCCAAGTGGCTTTGGCAGGAAGGGAAACAGCCATCCAATGATATGTCCAGACATCAGGTTTAAAACAAATAAAGACGCAACCATCACCACAGGATGTTGCAAAGGCTGGAATTACAAATGGGTTAAAAAAGGGATTAGACAAATTCATGGAGACTGAGCCCACTGGCAGCTATTAAACATGAGGATCTGGCTGCAGCCTCTGGCTTGTGAAGTTCCCTAATTCACTGATTGCCAGCAACTGCTAGGTTTTATGGAACGAAGATGTCTCTCTGTGCCCTGTCGTTGCAGTCTTTCCTTTTGCAGCTGCCACCCACAAAAGATGGCGTGCCGCTACAGCCCTGGGTCTCATGCAGGAGGGGGAAGCGCGGATTTGCTCTGCTGAGTTACCCCGGGCTGTGCGGATGAGTGCTCCTGGCTGCACAGGGGGGTCTCACATCGACTGAATATACAAAGATGTTCAGTGGGCACTAAGCACAGAGCACCATGCTCGCTCAGGAGCCGAGCAGGTACGTGCATCCTAACACAGCTCCCAGGAGGAAAACAGCTACAAGAAAATACACTCGTTAGGTTCCCTGCAGGACTTCTGGAAAAAAATACACACACCCTGGTAAAGTCTTTAACACTGAACGTAAACACTGCAGTGTAGTCAGCAGGAACACCTTCCACAAATCCAAAATACATCCCATGACTGAGAGCTTGTGCAACAATATCCTCACTCACATGGGTGGAGAAAAAGCACAGGGAGAGTCTCCGAGATTGCAGCCTGGAGAGGGGAAGCTGTGCTCAGGGAAGAGCCTTCCCTCAGGCTCTCCAGGAACATCCCCAGGTCTCCACACCTTGCTGAAGAACAACCCCGATGTATTTTCAGAAGAAATACAATTGAGATTGGACTTCAAAAATACCCATCATCTTCTGTAAAACAGAAACTCCTGTCAGGAGCAACTCCCCACGTGGTGTGAAGTAGCCGGTGTTGGTGAACACCCTGCCCTGTGGTTACCTACCCAGGTGAGAAGGGACATCTCCACAAAGCCTGGCCCCCTTCTCAAGCAAAGAGCATTTGAAAATCTGGATTCTCACTGAAAAAATCCGCTGACCGATCTCTGCGTTTTAATAATGTGGTGTAGGAGATTTGTCCTGCATTTTGAGTTGTGTGATTTTTTTTTTCAAGTAAGTGCTCCCTTCCTAATACCTTATGCAAGCAGACTTTAATGCCGATCCCATACGGCACCTGTAAGCCATCTGGAAGATGAACAGCTACACAGACACAAGCAGCCTACCCCAAAGTTATGGCAATGAGAGATAATGATCCTGGCTGCAAAGGCAGAGGCAGAGCACTATTCTCAACAACATCTTTTTAAAGTCTTCTCTCAGCCATAACTCTTCTCCCAGCCCTGTCGCACCAAGCCTGGTCTCATTCTCTTCATGTTTGGCAAGGTGTAAACCCAGGAATATATTCATTACAGCTGGTAGTGGGGATTTTCCTCCTTTCTCAAGCAGTAGAGTGGCATTTTACCAGATCAATGGCATCACTTTGTTAGCTAGCAAAAAAATAAAAGGTACTCACTGAACTCTGTGAGATTGTGCTTTGGCCCACACATCTTCCAGCGCCCAGCAGTAAATGTCACCACAGAGAGCAACAGCACGGAATGGTCAGATGGTCCCTGAATCAGCACGTTAGCGCGGTGCCAGTGGCAAACAGCTGGAGCATCACCCCCTCTTTGATTGCTACAGCTTGTACCCAACTGTAAAAACACCAGGCACTGCCTACGTTTGAGGCAGCATAGCCTTAAGAGAGGTGAGGTACACAGAGGAAAAAAACGATGTGATGACTAAAACAGGCGTTGGGGACTCCAGGGATGTGGGTGCTGTGTGACACCAGGCAGCTCAGCCCCCGGCTCTGCATGCCCTCCTGCAGCACAGCGGTGGTGGGAGGCTTAATGAGCACTTGGGAAACCTGCAACTTTTTTGTTTAATTAAATTGTGCTGCACTGTGAGCTTTTGCTATAGCAGGTCTGGCTGTAATACCATGCACAACAATTTGCTCAAAAGTCACCTCAATGTTAAAAATTATTGGAAAAAATATGTCCAGAATTTGCTTTAATGTGCATATTTTTCTCTCTGTCCTATTTTACTTCTCCCATTTTTTCCTATCCCTCATTTCTCCTTTTATTTCAGTGCAGCCTTGTTATAGGCTGGTCCAGGTCTCTGACTTCTGGTACCTGTGCTGTAGGTCTTATGTTCAAATTCCCAAGTGGTAGCAGCAGGTGGAATAGAGGCAGATGACCTCTTCAAATTTTTTAGGATTTTAAAATGGATGTTGAACCATTTATGGAAGGGATTATATGCTTTTTCTTCCAGTCGAAAGGACCTTCTAAAAGCAAGAAGTAGCCAAAGGAGGGGAAAGACGACTTCTGTATAAATGAAGAAAAGCTTTAAATAAATGATGGTTTCCCAAGGAAATGAGACTTGCAGACTGCTTCCCCAGACATCTTTCAGGCTGGCTGGTCAAACTCAGCCAGGTTTGCCAAACAGGCAGACACCTCAGATTCCTGTGAGCTTTGAGGCAGCCAGCAGAGAAGAAAAGCCTCGCATTAGGTCATCCACCATGCTGATAACTATGAATGCTGTCACTACTTCTCCAGCCTCCCCATCCAAGCGGGGATATGAGTGGGGAGGAAGAGGAAGGAAGCAGTCATAAGCAGCATGACTCCTGGGAGGGGTAGGAGGCACAGTTAGGAACCCAAGGATGCTGCATTGAGACTCTAGCAGGCTTTTGGGGAATTGGCTACACCTCCAACAGCCAGCTGGAGAGCACAGGGCCCAGTTGTGCCTGTCAGCAGGTCAGAAAGCACTGCACTAGTGTGTTGTTTTTTTTTTTAAATAACAACAACAGGGCCTGGTAAGGCTGTCAGCAGAAAGCTGCTGCAAAGGCCAGAGGTGGTCCCCAGCCTCATAAAATCTATCTCAATGGGAGCAAGTAGGACTCATCTCACTATTTACATTGCAATACAGAAGTCTGCCACTAAGCTGGTCACCCCCATCTCTACAGAAAAAGCAGAGGAACAATACAGTTTTAGGGTGCCATGACCTAGTTTAGGACAAGAAGAGGAAGACCCAAGATTATGCTAGTTATGTGTATGCTAACTGTAATGGAAACCTGGGGTCACTGCTGCAGAAATCTGGGATGGATAAGTCCCATCCAGTAGTCCCCCTAACCTCTTTTTGCTTGAGCCTTCTGTCCAAAAAGAAATTACACTCCCACAAGGAGGTATTTTCAGCAGAGAGAGAATCCCAAACACCAGGTCAACTTGCTCTAAGCACTGTACCCTAAACACAGGGAAGCGCTGTCCTGTGCTCCTTTTGCAAACTTTCTCCACAGCACCATCTAATTCCCCATCCTTCAGCCAGGGAGAAGATGTGAGAGTGGGAGAGCGAGCACACAACCAGGCTGCAATCATAAGTGCAAGGGAGAGACCGAACAGCACTCTCTACAAAGGGAGTTCCCAGCTACACGCTAGCCGCCTGCCAGCCGTACCGAGCCGTGCAGCGGCGCGTCTAGCCAGTAGCATCGCACCCCCAGAGACCTAATTTGCAGAGGCTGCAAATAATGAAGAATACCTCAAAGAAAAAAAAAAAAAGAATCCTATTAAAAAATGCTTTTTAAAAGTTTCTGCAGTCATCCCATTTCACGTCTTCGACCATGGGGTAAAGGTAAGAGCCAGTTTCGTTGCCCAGGCATCCCCTCGCAGCAGCTGCAGTGTGGCAGAACTGCCACCTCTCTTTTCCCACTTCTCCCTCATGATGGTAAATCCCCTGCAGGCTTTTTCTGAACTGCCTCTGTCTTTGGCTCCTGCACAGCGCAAGCAGATCTTAACATCCATCAACAGACGCACCAGACTTCACTCCTGCTGTCATCCCCAGACTTCATCTGCCATCCTCTTCTACCAACAGCCACCTGCCTTTGCCATGAGACACCATCCCGTGCTACTCAGCAGGATGGATTTCTTTAGCTGGGAAGAGTCTGCCATTCCACGTGGTCTTTTCCCCTCTCCTTGCCAAGTAGCAGACAAGGTTTCCAGGTACCTCTAGCAGGGGACAACCAAAGAAAGCAGCAAAGGAGCTGCTGAGCCAGTTCCTGGTCTGCTGCAGGCCCCAGAGGGATTTGAGGAGATGCACAACATGAAGGAAAGCCTGTGCACTAATGCTCTCATGTACTAGTAGCAAAATGACTGCCTGCTCTTTCCAAACAACTCCTACGTGTTCGGCTTTGATAACATAGCACGCACCTTTGCAGTGGTCATGAAGACGCATTCTGACCTTGAAGCCAGGGCTCTTCCAGGCTGGACCTGCCACACAGGTTTGCAGGGAAGTGAACCATGGGACCTTGCTGACCTTCCCTGCCTCTCCACTGCTGACTCAATGGAGATGGCGTGCAATGCACCGAGTCAGACGCCAGACCCCATCACTCTGAGCACTAAACAGACATCACCCCAGAGAAACCTCCAGCTGAAAACACACAAGGAGGGGGATAATCATGCCATAAATACCCTTTTTTTTCTCCCCGCCATGCCTTTCTAACCTCTGTATGTGACATACAGCTAATCATGATAGCTCCCTTTGATAGTCAGTTAGCGATTTGCATCCTTTTTGTAATAATCCCATCACCTGCACAGAGCAGATAATTCAGTGGGTCTGCCAGCGCCGTTCAGCAGCCACGTCCTCAGGTTATAAAGTGAAGTGCTGAGTGGAAAATTTTAATGACTAGGGGCTGGTGAAATCTTAAATTGATGGCAATATATGGTGAAGTCTCTTAAATAATGTGAAATGCCCTTTTGGCTGGAAAGGGCTGGATGAACCTGTGGTTGATAAGTTGTTAAATTACATCCCATGGCTAGCTGCTTGTCTTGGGAAGGTACCAAATGATAAGTGCGCAAATTATCGTTACCACATGGAGTGAAACTATTTCCAGCAGAGATGATTTGATAAAAGAGAAGTTATTTATCATGATTAAAAATGGTACATTTGTACTTCTCCACATTGAACAGATCCTGAACTGGCAATCATCTTCCAAAAAGGTACCTGAGCCTGATTTAAAGGGCTTTATGACTGTTTTAATGGATGGGTGTTTCTCTCATGGAAAAAGAAGATTTTAATATCTAAATTGCAGTGTTTCTCAGAATTATTTCCCCGTTCACTGCAGGCAGCTTGATTTCATTTTGGTTTTCACACCCTGTTGTTATATTTGACTTTTCCTAAAACAACACAAAGAAACAGTCTCTCACAAACGGGGAGGAAACAGGCTGCTACATGCAATGGTAGAGGAGAGCTTTGTCTTCTACACCTTCACTTTGGGCCATGCAGAGACAGACAAGGCTTAAATTAATTTTCAGTGGTTGTCTGCTCAGTAATGGAGGGGATTAGGTGGTAGAGTCAGTTTTGTTGCAAGAGACAGAGTGCCTTCAGTTAGCTTTAACTACTATAGCTGGCAGCTAACCATTAGCCACTGCCCGGTGGCCTTTTGAACCTCTCAGGGGACAGCTCAAATGAACTTGATATGAGCTCCTATGAGCTATCATTTGAAATATGAGCCTCCCGTATGGCTCTACAGGGTACCAAAGCCATGCTGGGCAAGGTGAAGTTGGCAATGTTCAGTGAGTTTAATGGATAAACGAAGGGTGTTATTTTCCGGTACCGTTACTGCATGCTTCTTTATCACAGGTCAGTTAAATGAAACAGTTAGGTGGGACTACCTATAGAGTACCATGACTGCTACAAGGAGCTGGCAAGAGCCATCACTAGCACCATTATACAGTAGCCCTTGCATGGGGAAGAGCCCATTCATATTCCCAAACCATTCCCTTTCCCTACACCCAGGTCACAAGGGACTTGGCCATTTTTTCTTCCTTGAAACAGCATGAAAATTCCCACTTCATGATCACGTTAAGCTTATAGTCCAGCAAGGTAGCTAAACATGTCTGGGCCAAAAGATAGGAATAAACCCTACAATATCAGCGGGACTGCCTCTTTGTGCATAGAGTATGTGAAGTCTAGTTTGCTGAACTAAAACCTCTTTCCAGTATTTCTTGAGGTCGTCTGAGGAAGACGTCATTGTTGACATTTTGGCATTAATTTACAAGCTTGCTATCTCCTGTTGATACAGTAGTAGCTGGTTTAGGTTTGATTATCAAATCACCTAAATCTGACTTTCCATCTAATATGGGCCAAGGGCTAAAACAGGTGAGATATTTACCCTCCTTGCAGTTCAGCCAAGCTCACCTGCATCTGACTACAGTGACCCTTTCAACACAGTCTTAGCCTTGACCTGAAGTCTTCCAGAGAGATGATTCAACACCAGTGTTGACATTTCAACCAAAAGTACCTTTGAAAAAGGGGAAAGAAATTTCACCCATAACTATATATCATAATGCTGCAGTACTTAGAGCACCGGCGCTTTCCAAAGCCCCACTACTGTCATCACCAAAGGGAAGAAAACGTCACCTTACACTGACATGATCCCTTCTGGCAAGATCCACATCCAAGGACTTTATAAAGTTTTTCTTTTCTTGTATTGCGGGAGCTGCAATGCTGTCACAGATTACTCCTTTCAGTATTTTCCCCTCTCTTTCTCTGTTTATTTATTTATTTATATTTCAGTAATACTCTATGCCCATGAAAGTTAGACATTCTTTGAACTTTTCTGATGCTTAGAACAGGTAAAGCCCCAATAACAGTTTATTCACAGGGAGTGTGTTCAACAAGCTTAAAAGAAGAGAGATGGAATTAAAGATCAATTGGAGAATGAAAACTTTTTTCATTAAATTTGCATGCTTGCCAGCCAAACAAGGACAGGGCAGCAGTAGGATTTCATAACTAGGTTCTCACAGGGCTCCTCACCATGCCCTGACAGGAGACAGCATGGAATATTTTTCTTCAGCTTGCAGCTGAAGTATCAAACTCAGCTCCATCATGCTTCAGTAGAGTTGTATCTTCTCAAACAAGGGACAAATTTGGCCAAGAAGCTTCAGTGGGAGCAGCACATAGATAGCCCTGAGAAAAACTTGGCTCTGTCAAAATGCTTGTTTTCCATCTGCATTGACAAACATGTCCTAGCGTATAATCACGCAACTGGCAGAATGTGGATCTCCTTTAGCATGCAATTCATCAGAGACCTGCTCCTTCTGTCCTGACCACTTTTATTTGCAGTGAAAGACCAGATCTCTCAGCTCAGCTGTGGCACACCTGGGGCTTGTGCAGGAGTGGGACCTTGTCACCAAGAGCTTTCTGTGCCATATGGACCATACAACAAAGTGGAACCCGGATCCTCGTTGCCCTTACTGACATCAGCGGGAAAGGGGACAGATGCTAAGAGCAGAAATTGCCAAAGGGACATTTTTTGTGACTTCTCTGCTTTGCTGAAGTCCAAATGCTTTAAGGCAAATTACCTTCTGTGAGAAAAGTTTCATGACAGAGAAAATACTGGGGTGCTACCACAGACTAGAATAACTCTTGGTGTGCAACAAAGATCATCAAGTAGCAGTGAATTTAAAAAGTGGGTAAGCTCACCCATACAGTGTGCACCAAAAGAGGGCAAATTCTATATTGCCTAAATGGGTCGTGGAGCAGCGCTGCTTACCTCCAGCTATGCCCCTGGGAAGGAAAACCCAGGGTCATCCACAGCTCTGGACAGGAGTCAATAACCCAATAATCCAGCTGTTCTTCTGTGCCCCAGCTGGGCACCTCCTTATCCACTGCTGTCACCATGTTGGATGGGAAGAATGAAAACAAATGGCAAAACTCAGACGCTGCTCCAGAATTGGAATTATCCTCCTCCAACTGACTTCATTAACCAGCACTTTATCAGAGTCTGGATTCCTTACAAAGACATGACAGTCTTGGAAACATTAAAATAACTCCAGCTGTTTAATTTCTAACAGTGCTTGGAAAATTCACCCAGGTCCAGTTGAGCAAAGCACTCCCCTACTTGCTCAGCTTGATGTACACTTAGAGGAGTGGGTCTGGATTAAAGTACATGCTTAAAATAACACATATTAATAATTGGTTTGCTAATTTGGGGTCTTAAAGTTGAAAAGGTGCATTTAGAAACTCAGGGCGGAGATATGAAGCTCATTTCCAATGGCATCTCTAAGTGTAATTGCTGTCAGATGTTCATGTATGGTGAACATATATGCAGCAGATAACCTAAAACTGCATTGACTCAAACTACACACCATGAGTAATAGTTTCCATGCTCATGCGATAATAAAAAATCCCATGCTCCATTTATGTTTCTGCTCCCCTGTGTCTCCCTTGTAGTAACCCAGGGCAGTGGTGGAAAGCAAGCTAACACCCACCCCAGTTTGCCAGGATTCCCTTTTCAAGACCCCAGAGGAACAGGGCAAGCTCTTAGTGGCATTCTGCATTAGTAATTCCGCCCCCATGGAGGATGAAATGAATTTTCATCATCTTGACTCACAGAGATGGAGAGCAAGGGCCTTGATTTCTGCCCAGGCATCTGCAGTGCCACCTGTAGCAGAGGGAATGCTGCGAAGCCAGAAGCGCCGGGTGTCCAACGGTACACCCTAAAATGGATTAAGAAAGGCCAGACTGCATCAAAACAAGGGTTTGCCTAGCTCAGTAGCCTCTCTCTGTCAGTGGTCAGAAGCAGATGTTTAGAAAGAACAGAAATAGGGCTTGTATACAGAGATCTTTCCATGATATGCCCTCTCAGCTTCTGCCTGTCAGCAGTTTAGGCACTCTCTGGGTCTCAGGTTGTATTTTAGTTACCAGTAGATCCATCCTCCCCTTTTCTACCCAAAATGTTGCTTAAATCATTTACACTTAGGGCTGCCACAACAATCTGTGGCTGTAGCTCCACAAGACATTTCTGTCATCAGTGAGCAACTGGCATGCAAAACTGAGGACTTGTTCTGCTGTTTCAGGGAATCTGAAAGGACCAAGTTTATGGACTGATGTAGCTGTTCAGGAATGAGCCAAGCAATGATGCTTGTTACTTATCCTGTCGATTTGTTACCTCTCCACTCTGCCAATGGACCTTTGCCGAGCAGCCACATTCTCATGCTGATGCCCATGTTCCTCCATGCCCTTCCCTTTCCCTAAGACACCTGGTGTCAATTTGCAAGGTCCTGAGGGTAGAGAGCAACATAGTTGTACTCTGAGGGGTCTAACAAGCTCCTGGTAACTGGAAAATATAATAACTGATAGCACTATTTAGTCTATGCTGTTAAAGTAAAAGAAGTAAAAAGCTGGCTAAAACTCACCCATATTCTGCTAGGCAATTTACTTGAGATGGTTGTCAACCAGCACATAAATGACAAAGTTACTTTGTTGTAGAGGAAAAGCATGTGGGTATTTAAGATACTGATGAACTGGACTATAAGCAGATTATCACAACGCTATGAGTAGAGACTAATTTCCCAGTAGAAAAACCCTTTTGAAATACAAGACAAAATGTCAATCCATTTACTAGTACACATATTTAAAACGTTTATCTTATTTTGCTCCCTGTTACCAACTCTCAGCCTTCAAATGACACAGAACTGAGAGGAATGTCCAACATTAAAATACCACATAACTTTCAGATGATCTGGATCTCAAGATTTGGAAATTTGGGATTTGGTGGAAAGGTAATAGGTTCATACAGTCCCACTGACTATCCAAATTCCCTCCAGAGTCTAAAACCAAAAACACATAGATTTTCCTTGCAGATGACTGCTCTGGGGCAGGAGTTTTTCTCCTGTGGACTAGTGGAAGAAGCCAGAACCTTGTAGCTATACCTTGAGGACATCTTCCAGCCTCTCATGTTAGTCACGTGCAAAATTCCCTTTGATTTTTGTGTGTCAAAGAGAACATACAGCATGAAACCCTTACTGGAGGGACCCCACTACTTTCAGTTGAATTACAATGCCCAATAAAAAAAGAAAACAGGAAGGAAGCTGTGGAGTGTTGGTGCATATTGTAAACATACAGAAATCTCTATAAGAAGAGATCCCTCATTAACACTTTGTGGAGAACTCAGAGGGACTACCTCTTCCTTGGGCAAATCACAGCTTACCCTTGGCAATCTGCAGGTGGATCACCCAAGCCATGGATTCAGCACCTCTTAGGGTACATGAGCCAGCGCCATGCCAGACATAAGGCCACACACTCACCACTCAGACTGGGCTCTACCTTCCCTGAAACCCTGCTGCTGGGCAAAGAAAACTTTGGGGTTCAGGGCCAAAGAGAGCACACGGCTCCGTCATTTCTAATTGCATTCTCTGCCTGGGAGGAAGTAGACCTGGGATGAAGTTTCTGGTGTTAGGACTGGTTCTGTGTTTTAGCAAGTGACCCCTTAACTTACAAAAATAGATCCAGGAGCAGGACCCGTGGTACCATGCTCTACAATGGTGGCCCAGTCACTGGCAGGCAGGAGCCAGGCACCTTGGGGCTGCTGTTGGCCAAGAACCAGAAGCTCCTGGGAAGGGGCTGAAATCACGCAGGGAGGGCTAAGCCGAGGAAAATCTGACCTGGGGGGGTTTAATGGCACAGCTCAAAGGCACCACTCCAAAAATTAACTGAAGACATGAAGAATATTTCCACCTATGTCTTTGGGTAAGATTTGGGAGCCATTTCAGGAAAATGCACCAAGACATGATAAATCCAATTGAAGATGATGACATTTAATCACATCCTCAATTCTGACCTCACGCTTATACACATATCTGTATAGGAGGCTGACAGCAGAACTCCCATTAACTTCCACTTTTCAGACTTTCTGGCTGATCAGATCCTTACGTCGCCAGGGTCATTTTAATCCTAACTTGGCTGGAACAATACACAGGTTCGCCTGTCTAGACAAAAATCTATTTTGGAAAAAAAAATGGGAAAAAAAAAGAGGGGGAGAGGGAAGAATGAAATTCTTTTAAGCCATTTTCAAATCCCAGACCTTCAAACAAAGCAATTTCACAGCCGATTTCAGGTTCTGGTTTTGGTTTTGCCAACAAAAGCAGCTATATGTTTTTTAAAGCCATTTAAAGGGTCCCGCTGAGGCAAAACTCAAACTCCCGTGCTGGGCTGCCATCCCAAAGGATCGAGCCCACCAGCAGAGCAGGTGGCGTGTGGGTCACCCGCGCCTGTGTGACAAACTGTGATAATTGGATTGTTTGGGGAGTGGGGGAGGGATGCGACCGCTGTGTACAAACCTCAGAAGGGAATTAAAAGTGAGCCTGCATCCCGGTTAATAGCGCTCTATAAAAATGCAAAGTGGCTAATGATAAGCAAAGGAAGTTCCATTAAGCCATGCGCCTGGCGCGAAGGGGCATCATTGACCCCACGAAGGATATTTGCTGGGAATGGTCAGGCGGCAGAAACAGGTGCAGATATAAAAGCAAACCAACAGCTCGTTTTAAACTCCCCAATCTGCAATGTTAATGAACATAAGAGCCAGAGACAGCCAAAGAGACTAAAGTGGCCAAAGCATTATTTTTTTGTACCCATTAAAGTCACAGGCATGCTCAAAACCAGAGGAAAATCGGGAAATGGCTTGCCTAGAGCTGGCCGTCCATTAGCTCTGCACAGCAGTACGCCGCACCGAGAGCTTGCCGAGGTTATTCGGGGTGGATGGAGGGCAGGGAAGGAGCATGGGGAAAAGTTCCCCTCAGCCCCAAGCACCCACCAAGCTGCGATGTGGTCAGTGGGGAAAGGGACTCTCATTGGGCCGATAATGAGCTGTCCTCATTATAAGATTAGATGCCAGAGTGAACAACACCCTCTTAATAATGCACACATCACTATGACAACCACAGAGTTTGATACCCGAGGACAACTTTATGGTGCTTGTGAAATTTCCTTATTTTAAAAACACTATTTATAGTTATCAGACATTGATTCACCGTATCCACCCTCCTCCTCGTCTCTTCGCCTTCCTTGTTTCCAAGGCAGGATCGGCCAAAGTGTTTATGTGCCACTCCTAAGGTTAGCAAACTGCTGTCAAGTATCAGCGCCAGAGTCTGCTGACATAATTATCCTGCTAGCCCATACATAATTAGTAAAGCTAAGCCCAAACTATATTAATACCAGGATTAATTACGGTGGAAGCATAAACAAGGATATTAATGCTATGAAAGTAGCAGTACGGATATTCGACAGCCCATATGCTTGTCTGTAGGACCACTAGGGATTGTGTTGAATCAGGAGCTGTGCAGTGCCCTGACTGTAATGAGAAATGAGAAAACTGCTGAAAAATTGATGCCGCCTGCAGATTGCACAATCCGCTGAACAGCAGGGGGTCGGCTTCTTACATCTCCCACTCTCGGTACAATATGCTAATTTCTGCATGCATACGAGTGTAAAAGGAAAGAAGAAAAGATTTCACAAAAGGAAAAAAATGCAAATGACAACCACAAAGATCACTGCAGAGAAATCCATGAGCTTTATATGGATTAACTGTGTTGGAGCTAGTGCTCGTCTGAGTTTAACCCTTTCTGTCCTAGACCCTTTGGCAGGTCCTTTTTGTGGTACAGAGGAATACTTACGGCTCCTTTGTAGGGAGGGAGGGAGGGGAGGGCAGCGGGGAGCTGAAAGGATGGAAAGGATCTTTTTGCTCTTTTCCATGGCTGCACTCCTCTGGCTTTAACATTGACAAGGAGGCAAGAGTCTGGAAGGGGGATAAAAAGGGGACCAGGAGGGGAGTTTAGAAAAAGAGACTCACCAAATGTTGGTAGCATTTGAGAGAAGACCACTATGGCCCAGCCCAATCCAGCTTTAACTGGGGGGACCGACAACAGACCCTCCCTTGCCCCGCAAGAGCTCCTCCAACTCCCTTTGCCTTTTGCAGCATATGGCCAGCAAGGTCCTCCTAATAACATGCAACAAAATCCTCATCAAGAAGACAATTATCCCGTGATTATTTTCTACTCTGGATTCACCACCTCTTCCTCCCAGGCGAAAGAAGCAGATGTGCTGGCTTGATGACAAGCCCATCTCTTCGCTGGAGACAGCCGACGCGCCGGCGGTCCCGTGGTTCCCCGGCGCGCCCAGACGTGCAGCACGCCTGCAGACAAGCGGGCTCCAGCAGCGCCCGGATAATTCTGCTGCCAATCCCACTGCCATTTGCATTTGCCTTGCTCCCAGAGAAAGCCTAACCCTGCCCTCAGCCTGCCCCGCTCTGCCACCCATGGGACCAGAGGGAATCGCTTCTACCACAGCTCCAGGGAGCAAATTGGCCCTTCTGCCTTGCATGTAGCGCTGCCAGTATGGGATAAAACACATGCATGCCAACTCCCATATAGATAATGGAGGGGTGGGTGTCTGTACAACCCCGCTCTTCCTTCGGGTGCTGCCAGCAGGGGCCACCCGTCTAATGGTTTAAGCCCCTCTTGCAGCAGAACAAGAAGGCAAAGAGTATCTCCTCCCCAACCTGCAGGGGGGAAATACCTATGTTTCTGCAATAAGACAAATCAAAGCCTTAATTCTTCTCCAATAATTAAAGAGATTAGTTGCTCTCTCTTTGGTAGCAGCAGGAGCAGCAGCAGGTGCTGTTATGCTTGGTCCAATGTATGCATAATGTAGTTTCTGTATGCAATCGCTGTGTCCAAGCGTGAACGGAAACCTTAGGAAATATTTGTCATTAAAAAGTTGCCGCTGGGCCTCTGTAATACAGTAAGTGCTTAGCAAAAAGAAATGGTTTGCTTGTTTGTTTTAAATAGTTTTGGAAATAATTTAGCACTCCTTGAAAAAATATTACTGCTCTGGCAGCCCAGAGCATAAAGACTGGAAATGCCTGTCTCACGCCCGGCAGGGAGAAAGATGCGCATCTTGGAAATGCAGCTTTGCCCCAACCTGGACAGACAGTGAACAGGAGAGTTGGCAGAGGAGAAAAATACGAAGTCTGTCCTGCCTCCCTATCTGAATGTGGCAGAGACTGTGTGAAAAAAGGAGGACAAATGTTTTGGGGTTTTTGGTGGCATAAATTTACCACTAGAAACTGGGACAACAACAAATAACAGCCCTGCAGATTTCAGTGAATCTTCAGCTCACAAGTGAAACACATTTTTATCCCACTGGAAAGTCTCCAGTCACCTTCTGAGTGTTCGCCATCCACCAGTCTTCTCCCTCCATATACCATCTCTTCTCCTCCTCCAAGCCTCTTTTATGCCCAGCGCTGCTTACACTAATTGCTAAGGGATTTTTTTTCCTGATTGTGACTTATCAATTTGATTTTAACCTTTGTATCTGTGATTGCTTGTACATGTTCTTCTTTCCCTACTGAGCATTCTTCCCACCAAATGGTATCGAGTATTTTCCCTGGTCTGATGCTGGAACCTGCAAAAGCAAGTGAGTTCTCACCTGGGAGACCTTCACAGCAGACTCTTCTTCCCATATGGTTGTATAATGCCTTATAGATCCTGATTTAGAGCATCACCTAACTCGGCAGGTCAGAACAACGCTGACCCAGGTCACACATGCAGTGATTGTACCCTAACCGAAACCTTCAGACTCCATTGCGACAGCAGTAATAGCAGTAACAGATGAAGAAGAGCAGTTGGCAAACAATGAGGAACATGTGTTTTTTGCATCTCCTCAAATACTTTTGCTTGCAGGTAAACAGCAGCTTTAGTACAAAGAACAGCCATTCCCCTAATATTTGTGCAAGAAAAGTCCCTTTAGGTAGATGTTCAAATAGCAAACAAATAAGTAAACAAAGTACAAGTTGTTGTTGAGTAAAGTAATCATTTGGAATAGCAATGAATTTCTGAAAACAACCTTTAGTAGAGAGTGTTATTTAGTATTTGATCAGCCCTACCATTACAATAACCTTCCTGAAGTTACAAGGATAGTCTAGGGTGGTTGGCACTAAGACGTCTTATTTTTCTATCACTCTGTTTGCACCAGCCTGACAGACTAAGAATATGAATGCCGTGCTTTAGCCTTGTTGGAGTTAAAAGGTGTTTGGGGGAAGGGGGAAGCATTGTGTTTATAGCAGAAAGGCTGTCCCCCTAAATGATAGAGTAGCAGAAGATGACACTGTTATGAATACCATAGGAGGAAAAACCCACGACTCAGGTGAAAGAATATCTTGTTGGTAGTAATTTAGAGCTGCTGTGTTTCAGGAATAAGCTGCCTACTCCTGAAACACCTCTATCCAAAGCTGTTAGCTGGAGCAAGCCAGCTGGAGAAAATGCGGAGAACAGAGGGAGCAAAGAAAAACACAGAGACAAATGGGGCAAGTGAGAACACCCCCATCCAGGCATCCTTGCAGCAACTGTGGGGCACACACCCACACAAGACACCGGCACCCAGGGGCACATGGGTGCTGGAGGGGAGTACAGCACGCTGCCAGATCTGGTCCCCCAGGCAGAGCGGCAGTGCCTGTGCCCAATTCACCACAATCAGTCGCACTACGTCAGATTAAACCAGCTCATTAAAGTGGCCTCTCAGATTTATAATGAAGGCTTCTCCTTTATATAAGCTAAACTGGCACCCCTGGACTATACACGCATTTGATTTGAAACAGAAACAACGCCTAATTCTCCTAGTCTGCATTGGCTTGGCTGATGAGCAGTTTAATTTTGACTCCCACTGCAATTTAACACAATGGTGGCAAATTTCAGTTTAAATCATTTTTACCCCTCTTCTCTCTGCTTTTTTGCATCCCTGCATCATCTCTGGGTAAAATTGTTTGCACTGTAAACCCAACCCTGCCTGATTTATTATTTAAACCTGGATCAGCTCATTGATACACTCAAAAGCCCAGTGCCACAAGCAATCAGATCGGCTCTGCTGAAGGAAAAGCACAGAGGCAGGGACAGAAGCCTTTCCTTATACCAGGATTGTCGCAGAGAAGAAAGTAAGAGGAGCCACGCCCCATCAGAATCTTCTAGAAACACCAAATGCTGTTTCCACTGAGGAAACTTGTATTTTGAAATCTATAGCAGGGCAATGCAGGACATATTTGCATCAGGGCATGTCCATTTGAATTTGTGCTGAGCTCAGGAGGACCAGGTGAGTTTGCATAATTAACAACCTGACCTTGCAACCCGAATGCAAATGCAGCTCTCAGTGAAGTCAACAGGAGATTGCTGTGTGTGAAGAAAGCAAGGCTCATATATGAGCTTCATGTATGGCAGTGATGAATTCAGCCATAAAAATGTTTATACCGTAGCAATATTTCTTGCCTTTTTTGTTTTTACAGAATTTCTAAGGAAATTGTGGTGGCAGCGAAGTACAGATCATTCCTGTGACAACACCTTGCTGCTGGTGCCAAAAACCCACATAAATTAAGCTTTGCAGAGCGCTTGAGGGAGATGACCTTGCTGCCACAAGCCCCACCGAAGGCATCGAAGAGGGTGATAGCTAAGGAGAAAAGTAGCGAGGCAATGGCGTGATCCTCTTCCAGAGGCTGTGGCAAACAACTCAAGCCATGTGGAGACACATGAGTCCTACCTCAGATGTGCTAATGCTCTGGCTCCCATCCAGGGAAGCCATTGCACCGCCGAGCCTCCCCTACCCTCCCTCTTGCCCGGAAAGTTGTGTAGTGCCGCTGTGCGCGCTGTTAGACAGATGCCCCTCGCCGCTCCAGCCCAGGGGAGCCCCGCGTGGCACGGGGACGCGTAGATGTGCACAATATGCTTCTGCCTGTCACTTGGCTGTGGCGGCACTTTGAGTTGTGGGTTTTCTTTTTTTTTTTTTCTGGATAAAAGGGGCTGCATGAACATAAGTCCTGATTGCTACCCTGGGTTGCGTGCAAGCCCTCTGAGCGGGACTGATCTGTCATGGTGGGCAGTTCTCTGTCTGATGTGACCTGAAGTAATTAAAAGTGGCCCAGCAGGCTGGTGCCTCCCTCCCCCCATCTCTCCTCTCACTCTGTTTGCTGGCATTTACCCAAAACAACAGTGACTGATGGCTCCGAGCGGGCTGTTGCTGCTTTCCCTGCCATGATACAGCCATTGATCTGGCAGCATCTCCCAACTCATCAATGCTTACTCCAATTCCCTGCCTCCAAGTTTGTTTGTTTTTTTTTTCCCCTTCCCCACCCCCTGGGTGATAATTGCTGTGAAGGAGAACTCCCTTTTGACCATCCTGATGAGATCTGCCAATTATCACTATCTCAACGCTCAGCCTTGGGAGTGCTCATGACCACACACTTACCTTAATCAAGGATGTTCAGCCCACTCTCAGGGCAGAGGGCTGATGGCATTGTGGAGGGGCAGTCATTTAGCTCAGCCCCTGACAGATGGGGGTCCATCACTAGGAACCTGCCTCAATATTAATTCACAGTATGGCCCAAAATAGAGGAGCCTGCCATGGGTTTCTCCTCTTTCTCCCCACCTACGAGGCATGGGGAAGAACCACGTCAACCACCAAGACGGAGTTATACTGTGGAATTGCAATCATTGCACCGAAAGTCTATTATCAAGAGCCTGGACGTGGCCTTTTTTACAAAGCATGAATGAACTCCAGAGCAAGGAGCACCTGCTGTAGCTTCAGAGGTATGAAGTGGGTCTGCCCTGGGTCAGTCCAGGGTGTCCAAGCGAGTGTGAGCAACTCCCCATGAATTTCCCCAGTAGCAAAGCAGTCTTCACCATCAGAACTGAAAGAACAACCACCAACATTGATACGCTGCCTTTCATGAGGTGAGTTCATTAGAAATGAAGCCTTAGATCTGCAAGTTACATGAGCAGTATGAAAAACTTGGTATGAATTGGCCTGGCTCCAAAGGACTCAATACAGCTCCATGGGAATCATTGCACCTTCTGTGGACCAATAGCACCTGAGGGATGCAGGACGCACAGACAACACCAGTAGGGATGTCAGTCTGTTTTCAATGGTATTGAAGACTACTACATTTTTTCCTCTATTCTCTGTTAATGCATGATATAACTACTACTGCCCACAAATAATGAATATTTCACCATGGTTTAAATTCAGCACAGGGCGACACAAACCAGAAACCTCATAACACTTTCTGGTTTACTTTTTTTCTTCCTCTTTTCCTCTTGGTTTCTACTTTGAGATGGAGGTGTGCACACGCAAAGCAAAAGTGATACCTCTTTCATGTCATGTAGGTGCATGGGTGACTGCTCCACCAGGCACGTTGCTGGTTGCTTGCACATTCTGGGATGCAACCTGCAAGCTTGCTAGCAGGCTGATCCTCTTCCACATTGCAGTGTGCCAGCATGCCCAAACTGGGCTTACACACTGCCACACACCCACCACTGGTAATCGCATCCATAAGCTACTCCGCCCTAGGAAGAGGGAATGACTTTTACCTCCGCACTAAACACCTAGAAAACTCTTTTGGTCCAGGTGTTTCTTTGCTCAGTCTCCACTCATCCGTATGATCAGCCTATCAACTTCAGCTGAAAACATCTGACCTTTCCAACCACAGGCATTCAAATATCATCAACCGGAGACTCAACCATCCTGAGAGCACCTTAAACATGCTGATTTGGGAGGAATATTGTAACACCAGCTTGCTACCTTTGGGAAGCCTCTTTTTTCCAGCAAGGAGGAGAATCGGGGTGCTTGGTGCTGTCTTCTCCGCTGCTTTCAGCCTTCCCTCCTGCCCTGTGATACAGCCTGGAGCAGAGGGGAGGAGGCGAGGGCAAATCTGGCTGCTGCGCTTCAGCCTCACTGGGGGTTTTCACTGAGCACCACATGGAGCGGCACCAGACATGCTCAAGAGCTGCATGTGGCCCGTCGGCTGCCCTTTTGTCACCCTGCGCGGCAGCTCGCGTTGAAAGGAAATGTCAGCCGTGCCGTTTTATCTTGGGCCCGAGAACACCCCACGAAATCTGAAACTCATGTTTCATCCAGATGCAACGCTGCTGCTGCTGCTGCTGCTGCAGGAGGAGTGGCAGGCACAACCCCGGGAGACTGACGTGTCCCTGCAGGCATCCAGCCTGGCAGACCTGAACTGCGGCTCACTGTCTGGGGCCAGGGAGCGGGCTGAGCACAGATGAGTTGGAAAGGCAGACTGCTCTTCAAGTGCAACATGGAGGTCTTGGGCAGCAGGCAGGAGGACTCCTGACCGGCACCACCCTGCGAAGAGCTTTTTGATGAAAATTTGAATTTTGAAGCAAATATATAGAGATATACTTACAGGAGACACAGGAGAGAAGTGGATTTTCTTGCCCATTTTTGCTGCAGGATAATGAGATATGAAAGAGCCTTGTAGGGTTGGGGTGGTTTTTTACCCAAATGTAGGATGTTCCAACCTGCTGCCATGCCAGCAGGACTTTCAGAGGTCTAAGAAGCACTGTGCTGTCAAGTTCTTCAGCCTTCAGTCAAAGCATTAACCAAATTTTGTCAAATCTTTATGACTGCTTTCTCCTCACAGTGTGTTGGTTCTTAGACTAAGCTGACCTACATGCAGATAGCCACCAAAAGAGGTGGAGGGTCCTGCCCTTAGCCCAGTGTCTGCGTTCCCTCCCTTCTGCTAGCGTTTGTGGCAGCGAGGTCACCTGGAGCAAGGAGCTAATCCACCTGGATACTACTCCTACCAAAAAAATAGTGATGGCTTTTCAACCAGGTCAGTCCTCTCCTCAGGCAGGGTGCGCAGCCACCCCTTACACTGCTTTCAACTGGCTGTGAAAGTGCGCACAGCCCATTTCTCAGCTACTGGAGTGAAGTACACCAAAACATCAGCAGCAATCTTGATGTCACTCTCATGAAGGAAAACTCCATGTGCTGGGAAATGAAGTTAGAGTGAGCAGTTTGATAGCAACGATTCTTCCTTATCCCAAATGAATATTGCTATAGAGGTGCAGAGACAGGGAGAGGGCAGCAAAATCTTCCACATGCACAACTTTGAAGAAGTGGAAGCAAAGACCTCTTAAAGAAGTCTAGAAGTCTATCTATCTAATTTTCTCTTTTAATTACCACCCTTTTGCAATCTAACCAAATATGTTTGTTAGGATTACTTGTGTGAGCCCCTTATTCAGGGATCACCAGTGTCCAAAGATGGTATCAGTTTCACCTGGGGGGAAAAAAAATCTTCAATATATTTTCTATCACTGGGACAGAGACTGCATTTTTCATAAAGTTCCCAAAGAGTATTTGAAGACGTCCCCAGCCTGGTGAGACAAGGCAAACACTTTTTTCAGAGCCACAAGAACAGCGCTGCTGACTCCCCAAAAATAACATGGTAATAATGAATAGCAAATGCAGGTCAGATGCTCAGCTAAGAAAAACGGGCATCGCTCATCAGTCTTCAGCAGAGCTCAGGTGGTTTACACCAGAGAAGGACCAGGGTTTCTCACTCTACCTGAGGATATCTATAGAGGATTCTTTATTTGCTGGGGTGGCATAAAGCTGTTATTGACATGAATTTGGGATGCCTGCTCCACTCATGATTAATGAGGCCACAAGTGAGTTATATTAGTCACCCTGGCATGACTGACACTTGGATTTTTACTGTGCCACACCACTGCCTCTTGTTTATGCCAAAGGATTTACACACACAAACTCTAACTCTGAAACATTAACGTCTGCTTTCTTAATCTCTCTACCTATACTGCTAATTTGCCTTAGCAGAGACCTAGGAGGGAAAATAAATGGTGCGTTTTTAACTGTCTAAGCAACTCCCTAAAACAGCAGACCTGTCAGTCAGTGTCATGATTTTAAAATCTTGTATTTCCAATCTGCCACAGCTGGAAACATTTGCTATATTCCTCTGGAAAGGAGGATTTCTCAGCCATCCGGTAGCAGAGAGCCTTTCTTTCACACACTTATAATGATATATATTGATATTTGTTTCTTCCAACTGCCACTGTTTGAGGGACTGAATATTGTTCATATAGCAAAACCAGCCAGCAGACTATTTGATTGATTGGTTGGTTGATTTTTGAGTGGAAGCAGGATTTTGCACTTGAAAAGGAAATTTTTGCTGTTGGTCAATGTGGAGAAGCTAAAGTACAGAGTGAATAGTGAAGAAGTAAATTGGCTGAGGTATGAAATCTCAGATATATGTTCTCATTTACAAATAGATAAATTTGTTCTAATTGGAGTTGAGATTTCCAGCTACGTAATCCCAGGGGAATTCACAACCAAGACGTTGTTCTCAAGGAAAAGTCTTCTTAAGCAACGAAGGACAAAGAATGAAGTGATCAAAGGTGAAAGTTGGATTAAGTACAATTTAGCACCTGCTTTGGCAGCTTACCACATGGGTATGTGATCACCTCATAGGGTATAAATATGTGCATGTGTGCATATTAAATACAGATATAAATCTGGGAATTAATTCACTTTAATATTTAAAAGCTTGGCTCTACAGCAAAACTACACTTCTATAAACCAAAGTACGAATCTAAATTCATATAATGACTCAGGCACTGTCCTCTGTGGATATCCTTACTCTGGAGTTGGCCATGTACTGCGGTGCAAGCAGCTTGTAAGACTTTCTGCCACAGTCGGTTCCTAACTCTCTACCTCAGCTGTAAAAGACAGCTTAAGTGATCTAAACCACAGGCACAAAACATCTATTTATTTACACTGGCTGCTTCATTTCCACCGCTACGTGGAGTTAGTTAAAGCTGAATTGAAAAAGCAACCACCAGTATCTACAGAGATAGTTCAATAAACATATATTGCCCCCACAGCCACAAACCCATTTTCACTCAGGAGGCGAACATGCCCAGGCAAGTGGGTCTAAGAACAGTCCTGACATTTTCATTACATTTAATAAAGCGAGAGGCTGAAGAGAGGGGTCGGAAAGCCTGAGGAGGTGGAAGTCATGTAAAAGCTGCTTCCAACTGTGTGTAAAATGGTTAGCGACTCCGGTGTCATAACAGTTTGACACTGAGTTGGCAGCGTATGCTCTCCTGTATGCCAGTTTCTCATGGGGCAAAGGACAGCTTTCCTTGAATTGCCAGGCCTGCTCCAATGATCAGATATTATTGAAGAGGTGACAGGGGCTGGGACTGGCAGGGCTGGTTTGTTTTCAGAGGTATTAGAGGTATTATATTCAGTTCCAAGTTAGTGACATCTGCTTGGACTCAGATCCTCATGAGGCTTTTACTCCTGTTTATTATTTACAGTGTACTTCTTTTCCAGGGGCAAATGTCTAAAGATTTTGTAGTTGGCTTTTTTTGCAGAGAAACAGCTCTAGCATATAGAATAATCTCAGTGAAATGAAGGATGGAAATAGAGGCAGGAAGGGTTAGAAGAAGAGCAGCTAGCAAAATATCAAACTTAGCTAATAATAAAACAAAGTGTCCAGATGATTTCTTTTTTTTTTTTTTTCTTTCACTGGTGCCTTTTTCCAACAACCAAATATCAAAAGAGGAGATGGACCAAAACCTGTGATATGAACAGTTCTTCCCTGCTCCTCTGCTAACCTTCAGGGAAGTTCAGCTCCAAACTTTGTAGCTTTCTCCTGTTTGATATTAAATAAAAAATCCTAGCATTTGCCAGTGATTACATTCTTCAACAAATCCATCTGCTACTGTGCTGTTTCCATGGAGGTTGAGCTCATCAGCTTTTGCACTGTTTTGATGCCCATGCATGTTTTCAGCCAACTTGAAGGCATACCTGAGAAACCGTAAGGCCCCTTCCTTCAGGAAATCTTTTGTAGCTTAATGCCTGCAACCTACAAGGCTCATTGCAAGGCTGAGTCCCAAATCAGTAACTGCAGCTAGAGAAGATGGGCCGTGCTAAGGTGGAAAGAGTTTAGCTAAGGAACCTATCTTTTGTTAACATGCAAGCACATCATGAACTTGGGAATGAATTTCTAAATCTGTAAACTTCCCACCTACTCTCGTTACCAGGAGAGGACAAAAGTCTTAAGATGCCAAAAAACTGATGTGGGCTGTCCCTCCGCAGGTTTGTTTCTTCTGTGCTTTAGGGAATGGTCAATCTGCTGTCCTGGCCACCGGCACCCCTGAGCTACTCCGCTCAGCCCTCTCTGGAACTCACTTCCCCCTCAATTTTGTCAGCATAATTGCACATGAAAGGGCTCTCTAACCCAACTTTTGAAGTGACGAGAGCTACAAAAATAAATGTAGTACTGGAAGTGTTGAGGCTGACCCAGATTACTCTGACAGAATTGGGTTAGGGAGCACCTCCAACCTGCAGTTATGCTGGCAGATATGAAGTGGGGATAATGTTTAGCAGGATGGAAAAGGACAGCTGGGGCATGGGAGATGCTCTGAAACTGGGTTCATCTGAGGCCAGAAGAGCACATTAACCCCTGCTTTAAACAGCACCTGCTGCTGAGAGAGCATCTCATTTCTTAGCTGTGTGAACTCTTCCCTACAGTACAAGCATTCAGGAGGCTTTTCAGTGACGACAGCAGTGAAGCTAAAAGAAGCAATGAAGAGAAAGAGGGACAGGGTGAGAAGCTGGTAGGAGGTGGAGGTTGTCCTTGCTTTAGGGCCTAGGCAAAAGACTCTTCTGCATTACACACAAGTAAGAGAAAAGTCCTCTTCTTTTGCTGAAATTTTAGAAGGGGATGGGTTTTTTTTTTTTCAAACCAACAGAAGCTCCAGGGTAGAGATGAACTCTGCCATCTCAGTGAACGGCTCCGAGCTAAAGTCCATCCCTCACTCAACATTAGCATTTCCCCCATCTCCTAGCACATGCTACAGCAGCCACTTGAGTCAGTGAATGTCATATTCTTTCACATCTCTGCAGCCTGACTCTGGTCACATGTTAGAAAAGATTATTACAAAGATAGGAACAATTATTAAAAAGAAATAAGGTTCTGGTTTCTTGGAAGCCCTCTTCTATGGCAGGTTGTTAATCAAATGGTATCAGAAGTAAACATTTTTTCACAGAAATGGAGAAAAGGACAAAGCCTCTCCACTTCTCATTTGGGATAGGGCTGGGTGAAAAGCAGGAAAACTGGCAGTGGAAAGTAAGCAGCCATCTGCCAGGGTAAAACTATACGTCTTTGTAGAGAGAGGGCATACGTCAGATCTCTCCCGGAAGGTCAAGCTTAGGAGAGGAAGAGAAGGCATGGAAGAAAAAGCAGAAAGGCTAGCTCTGTTTTTCAAGACTACCTGGAACTTTCCTGGCAGGGTGCCTCTAGTGAGAGAGGTGTCCTGCTCAGAGAGCCCCATTCAAGGGGAATCACCACAGGCAGGCGATGTGGCCAGGGAAAAATCTTCCTTGGCACTGGAACAGAATTAAGACATGATATTATGTGGAAGCTATTTGCATTTCGTAAACAAGTTGCATTAGCTTAACAAAACCCTGCAATTATGCTACATATTCTGAGTATCACCTACCGATGACATCTCTTCTATTCCTCATGAATACTGTGTACATATGGTGGGTGATGCAAAGCACTCCTTTAATAGCAACCTGAGACCAGTTTGAGGGTGTTGGTTTTGTAGTAACCCCTGGAAAGACTGGGCTCTGGGTCATATTGTAACAGGCCTGCCATCCTGTAACTGATCAAAAGCACCTCTTAATCTTAGCAGCACTCCCTCAGGTCTCGACTTAACTATACGATTCTATATTAATAGACATCAAATCTAGCTGGAGGATGGGAAGCTGACTGTAAAAGTGAATGCCTCCCTTAAGTGAGTTTTGTCTGTGAGTTGGTGAAAGGACTGAAGTGCAAGGGAGAGAGAGTCATTCTCATTTCCAGTAATATTTTATTGATTTACTTCACATAATGCAGTTCAATAACTCATCCCCCAAATAGATGAAACTTCAGCTCCATCTAAATAGGTATTAATCTCCAGTAAATTACTGACGAGTCTTAATTAAGTAATAAGATGGAACAGCCCATATAGTCGGGCTGATTAATGGCACACCTTGGACATGTACTGAGGCACAGGGAGGCCCAGGGCAAAGTAAAGGGCTTTCAGTCCACCCATGGCATGAAATTAATCAGCAGAACGGTAACTCCAAACACACCTTCAGAGTATCGGTATAGTCGAGGGCTTGACTGTTGCTCCAGCCATGACCATGCAACTTCCAACTGTTTTTTTAGAAGAAAATACGGCAGAAACCGAGTCCCTCAGATTCTTCCAAAGCAGCAGGCCATGTGATTGCATTGCTGTTTGCATCTCTTTTATGCATCCAAATAAAACATGCCAGTAAGAACAGCAGAAGGGCAGGAGAAGGTGGATAATGCAAGAAACTCACCAAGTAGAGAGATGCCTTTGCAAATCCCTGGAATACGCCGTGTTCTTCAGTGTAAGCTGAAAACAATTCTGCACATTTCAGAGGGCATCGTTCCAATTTTGTTTATGGTGCTGTAAATTAGGAGGGACTCCATGGAGGTCAACAGAACTAAAAGAGTGTGAAATTGATGCAAGGAAGAGAAGAGGGGGAAAAAAGCTCCGTATGTTTCTCTCCTTGCACACTAGCGCCAGAGTCTGCTTCCTGGCTTATCAAAGCATGCTATAGCCCTTTCTATTTCTCGCTAGAGAAGTAGACTATTAGCATACAGCTGCACCTCTTAGGAGAGCAAAACAGAAAGAACTGGAGTTTTGGCAAAGTGTTTTTCTGGGGGTTTTTTGTTTTGGTTTGGTTTTTTTTTCACAACAGGCAATATAAAACACATAGAAGAGGGAAACACGACAAAGCAGGTTCTCAGCTACAGTAATTCAGTGCAGCTTCAATGCAGTCAGTGCAGTTATACTGATTTACACTAGATGGTTAATTTACATCAGTCTCTCGCCACCTCCTCTCTCCCCCTGGGTCCAGAGAGGTTGAAAGCAAGCACTGAAGAGAAAACATATAAGGCCAAAGAAATTCAAGTGGGAGAGAACCTTGTGGAATGAGAATGCATCGATATTTAACAATGCAAAGACTATGTGCCAGAAGGGGAAAAGGGAGACAGAGGACGTTCCCAGGAAACCGGGAAAAGTTTCAAGTGGAAAAGGCATTGCAGCTGGACAGTCCTGAACTGCTAGCACTAATTCTGACCCCTTCTGAGAAAGAGGAAATGTAAGTTTAAGAAATGAGTAAATGTGGACATTAAGAAATGAGTAAAAGGACTTCCACTCTACTCTAGAGAGTGAGATCACGAATTCATAATGAAGGGAGCCCACTGATTGCAGGTTCCCATGCCCTCCTTGCTCAGGGTATTCCTAGTCTCCTGCATGCTGGGGCTCTGCATGCCTCCATTCCCACTGTTCTCTCTCTGCTTCACCAGGATCCCTCCCTCCCACCACCACAGGACCTGCCTGGCATCTCCTTATGGCTTTTTTCTCCTTTCCTCCTATGTCCCTTCACCACTGATTTTGTCGGCTCTGTTTTCATTAAGGCAGGAGGTAGGTGAAGGAAAGAGCCATGGGCCATGCACTAAGGACTTCAGCCCCAAGGATAACTGTCCTTGCTGATTAAGGTACTGGCTGTAGCTATCAAAGCACTTTCTAGCTTAATAGTACTCTTCCTGCATGCTCTATCCACCCTTCCAATCTGACTGGAAAAGTCCAGAGCAGGCTGGAAGCTTTGACAATGAAAATCAGTTCTTTTACAGGACTGTTATGAATAAAGCCTTTGTTGGGAACAATTGCTTTGAATCAAATTAATATGGTAGGTTGTTACATGGCACAGCTGAGGAACAACCAGGTCAGTTGTTCTATCGTGGCCTGCTTCTGACAGCAATAAGCTCTGGCTGCGATGAGGTGGGCAGGCAGAAGTCAGCAACCTCTTCAGCCACCTCCACTGAATCCAACGGATGGCGTGAATCAGCTGGTCTTCAACATGACAGGAAGCCCTGCTAATTTTTCTCCAAACTTCAGCACTTTGGGGTTTTTTTACCCAAGCACCAGAACAACAGATTGCTTATTAGAACTCTTTTTTTCTTTCACTGTTCACTCTGCACTTCAACTACCCTCCATGCACACATGCAAAGACACACCCCACACCCCCGCCTCCATTTGAGCTACTGGCAGTCCATCTATATCCATCATAGCAAAGCCCTCTAGGGCAGATGTAAGTAATGCCAGCCAAAAGTGCTTTGGGTAGTGCACCTTTTAGTCTGGTTCACTGATGTCAATGAACTCTGCCAGGGAAAAAAAAAAAAAAATGCTTGTTTTTACGCTTGATGTTGGTTTAACTGCAGCTGCCATAAAAATCTAGCTGGAAATGTCACAGCAGAATCACACCCTGACTGACAATGAAATACCAGCCAACGTTTCTAGCATAAATCTTGCAAAAAGAAAGTACCAAGGTTTAATTTCTAGGGCAAAAGGAAGCAGGCAGACCCAGCAGGCAAGAATTTAAAAGAAAAGAAAGAAGAAAGGCACCTTAGGAGAAAACAATTCTATTACTAAATAGATATTCATTCAGGTACATTAGCAGATAGTGCTGCATCCCATTAGCAGTCACTCTTACAACAGTAAGAATTTCTCTGTCTGTTTAAGGCCTCTGGATAAAGCTGCCAATTGTTGAATGGAAAAAGCTCCAACGAAAATATTTGGTTTTGGCGGAGACAAGGCCACCTACAAGGCTTTCAATTTCCCTTTTTTCTCCTCGTTCTCCCTCTCCCAACCCCCTTGCCACCATTAATTTACTAGCAGCAGCTGTGATTGTCTGAGATATGCAGAGAAGCATAAGACGACCATCCTGTGCCTCGTGCCAATGCTGTTAGTTCAGGAATATTACGGGATTATTTTTTAAGATGTTCCTCCTGTTGTATGCAAGGCTGGAATTGAAAAAAAAGGAACTTAAGAGGATTTTCATGCAGTGTGTTTGTTATTCATTTTGTTGTTGCCACAGCATGTGGGATTTGTGTGCATTTAAGATACCAACTTAACTATGTTCCCTTCATTGCTTGTGTCTGCCAGCTGATGGGATGCCAAGGTGAAGTAACTGAATCAAAGACGATTTAAAGTAAATACCATTTAGAATACGGAGCAAAGAATGTAATACTAGTGAGGTGGCTAGAGAAGGGGGAGAGGAGGGGAGGAAAAGGGGCATCATGTGCCATCTTAATAGAGGGTGCCTCTCCAAAAGACTAATGAGAGGAGAAACCAGCTGTCCTGTCAAAAATCATCTCAAATGTTGCCAGAGTCTTCTGTTGTTATCAGTCCCTTCTTTCTGCTGCACTCAGGTTTTACTTGGCAATGTCTTTTACTGTGTTCTGAAAGGCATTCCAATCATTAGTTATCCTTAGAACGATAACTACAAATAAACTACTGCACTGTGCCATAGATTGGTTTTGTCCCATTTACACTGTTTCTTTACCAGATAGGCCTTATCAGTGTACACCCAACAGATTTTGCCTTTCATCTTATTCTCAGACTTTTTCTTCACAGGTCAAGAAGGTAAAGACTAAAAACCAGACGCTTGGGGCATAAGCGCTGGCTACATACTCTGTGCCCTACCTCCATCTTTTGGAGAGCCCGATTGAGTTAGATCATGTGCAACTCGCACAGTAGAGCTCTGCCCAAGGGGCAAGCATGTGACATTACCTTCACTGTTTTCTAGTCAGGAAGGTAGAATCTACTATCACACACCTATCTAAAATTTCACTTGTCAAGGACACTGACAGTGGTCAGTAGTTAACATTTTAAAGAAAGGAATGAAACATCCTGTCCTTGCAAATAATGAAACAACTTGGATCTTCAGCAACTGATTTCTATCAGGAACTCTCACTACCTGCACTCAAGGCACTTCAAGGTTAGGGTCACTTATTTTCAATCTTTTAAACAAGAAAACAGTATTTTGTCTAGGGAACACACTAGTGTGGAGAATTCAGAAAAATTATCTCTCTATACCTCTATCTTCCCCATCCACATTTTGGAAACAAGAATATTTATTAACAGTGGCAAACGGGAAAAAATACAGCCCAGTGAAGGGAAAAAGTAATTGTTACTCCTTGCAAAAATCTTTTTCTAACAACTTCAAAACTCATGGACCTGCCAAGACAGCCTTCATTTGAAAGGAAAGGAATGGGGGCTTCTGGTGTCAGATAAATGTCTCGCAAAGCACGAAGAGCCAACGGCTGAGTTACCATGCAAAGGCCTGATTTCAAAATGGCTCACCCGGTGTCCTCCAAGCCTTGCTGCCTTCCGCATAGCTGCCCATGATAATGGATTTAGCTTCAAAATTACATCAGGAAACTGAGACCTCTGCCTGCCGTTTTACAGGTGGGGGCATAGCACAGAGGCTCAGAGCAAGGAAAGATGGATGCAGATCTCCCAAGTGCTTAGCCTGTGTCTCAACCGCAAGCCATACCCCATCCCCAAGACCCCCTTGAGCGGCGCATGTCACCCGATAGTCCCAGCTGTCACCGTGCCAGCATGCCGCTGGCTGTGCCCACACAGTAGACTGCAACTGTGCCGACAGCACGTGCTGGCGTACCTGCCTTTCTGCCGGCAAGGGTAACGACGGCAGGGAAAACAGGGGCAGCGGGGGCTTTGGCATATGTTAGGAATCAAACCACATAACCAGGATCCCTGGCGTGTTTGTATGTTGGTTGCTAGCAAATGTTGGAGCCCCAGCAGTAACAGAGGCACAGCTGCTGTCGCCCACACTATTTAGAGTAATATAGGACATGATACAATCACACCTTTGCTCTTCTCTGAGGCTTTTGGTCATCGCTTTTGAGTCACAGCCCGGGGGCACTGGACAAGCTGTTAGGAGACCTGACTGCACATGGCTTGAGACGGGTCATTCCACTTCTGTGCCTCTACTTCTCAAGGTTTTACAGCCCTAGTAATTATTCCTACGTTATCATTGAATCTTTTTGTTCTACTGTTTACAGTACAGCTTACAAGGATGCTGTGTACTGCTCTCATGTAGTTTCACTTTTTTAACCTCTATTGTTTACAAAACCCCACTTAAAAGGCTGAAAATAAAATTTCTCTATTGATTTCTTTTCTTTTTCCATTTGGCAAACATTGATTTTTTTTTTCCTTGTGTTTTTAATGGAGCTTGAAATTAACATGAATCTGTTTGTTCAGATCCCTGTTTGAATTAGTGCAGTTTTAGTAATAAAGTTAGGTAGCTGTTACCTTGGAAACAGAGCTCTGTTTTAGCAAACACTTTAAGAAACATTAGGGCCTACACAAACAGAACTAGTAAAACCAAATTCCTCGATAAGGGATTGGTGGATGCTGGTATCAGCCAGTACCTTCAGCCCAGAACATGCTGCTTGCCTGATGGCAATTGTATAAAAAGTGTATTAACTTGGGGGTCTTTGGCTGTTTCACAGTGTTCAAGTTTTTGCAAGTGCTTCTTTTTTCCCTTTTCTTCGAGTAGTGCCATGTTGTCAGTCAGCATTAAGGATTCGCTGCTTTTCACTATCCCTTAATTGCCAAGCTAATCTGAACTACTTGGCTTAGCTGTGTGATCCTGTAAAGGTGCAGGCGTACTGTGTGTACCTCTGATTCCACAGCAGTATCACATCCAAGGTACCAGGCACGATTGTCACGGCAAGATGGCCACAGGGAGCTGAAGATTAGTTGCAGGGATATACTATGCTGCTACAAATGCGCAGGTTTGAACAGTAACCCACATACTCAGAAATGTATTAGGCTTTATCTTCTGCAGAAGTGCAGGAGAGAGCCTTGAGACAAAAATACTGAAATGTACGTGACAGTTCAGAGAGCGGTGGTGCAAATGCAGAGGCAGAATATATCCCGCAGCTGAAATTCGAAAGCGGTTGTCCATATACAACTTCACTGGATAGAACAAGAGGCAGAACAGACTAGGCCAGCTGTGTTAAGCTAGATCACTTGAATATGGCTATTTATACCCGTTAGATAAGGCCCATTTTTCTAAATCTCTTTAGTTTCCAGTAACATTCAGCCGGTGCACCAGGATACGACAATCCCCCTTTTTCTCCCCCCTTGAAAGACGAAGCATTTAACAAAGACCAAAAACCCTCTGGAACAGCATTATTGTTTCAACACCTCATTGAGAGGTATGATTCATATACGCCCGACTTTTCTTTGACCATGAGGCTAAAGGTGTCAGCCATGCTTGCTCAGATTCCAATTAAAAATAAATAAAAATAAAATGCTGAAGGAGAGATGACATGCTGTTCTGCTGAGGTTTGTTGTTTTTATGATTGTTTCTTGGCTTCCAGTATCACCTTCAAAAAAACAAAACTTGTAGCTTGGTAAAACACCAACCAGCTGGTTACTTGTTTAGCTACGTGTATCTTTTGTGGACAGGCAGCAGAACAATGAAAAAGGAAGGATAATGCTTAGCGTAACCTCAGCATTAATGCATACAGCGTAACAGATGAGTAGCCACCGCATTTGAAGAGCAGTTCATGAAGCAAAGTAGAAATGATGTGTGTGCAGGATATAATTACAGCAGTAATATAATAACATTCCATGTTAGATTATTAGGGGTCTATTCTGCCCTTGACATGTCTACATAACTCTCATTAATGTTAATTGAGGTTATGCACGTGAATCAGCAGCTGAGCAAATCACTAAATTAATTACATGTAAAGTACCTGTTTCATTTTTTTGTTTAAATCGACTGATACGTTTGGCCAGTGCAAATGCTTATAGTCCAGGAACGAACTACCGCAGGGTGGAGGAGAAGGGATGTGGAAAAGACTGTGCAGATTAAAAAAACCCCATTAAACAAAATTAAGTTTTGACAAGCAGGTAAGGAACAGTGGGAATATTAATTCCTGGACAGGGCTTCCTGTACGTTCTTCAGAAACCCTGGGGCTCTGTTTGAATAAGCTAGGAGAGACTCTTGCTTTTCTGTAGCACCTCCTGCAGAGGAGGTTATCCGGAGCTTTTGTAAACAAAGGTGTTAAATACTGGCTCTGCAGGCAAAGGCGGCACCTATTGTGAGTGCAGCCATAAGAGCAACGACAGGCTTGGATAAGGCATACAGCTACTACTTTTTTTCTGCTTGGCAATCGCAACCCCCACTTTCTGTTCAGGAACGCTTTGATCAAGCAGATGTGATGACAAGGCTCAGTGTGATGACAAAGTCTTTGCATATGGTGGGAGAAGTTTGGGCTTGAAATTCAAAGTGTGTGTTTCACTGACGGGTCTCATTCTGCAAACGCTTATCCCCGAGTTTGAAGGGTGGAGATTGTTGTACAAGAAACTGAATCAACCTCCTCTCACTCTTTCTTTGTTTCATTTTTGGTTTAAGCACCAGGAGCTCTTGAGCTTTCAGGACTCCTGAGCTGCTAAAACTGGGTGCAAAGAACAGAAAGTGCTTCCAGGAGAAAGGAGGGGGGCAGTAAATACCCTCCATCATCTGTACCTCTAATATTGCCTCCTTCTGATGCTATAATTAGAGCAGAACTGGGTTGTCAGCCTTTTCCACAGCAGGAACCCCCTGGAATCCCCTTCTCAGCTGGGCAGGATCTGGAAGGGATTCCCCCACCCGTTTAGCAACCTGAGAAGGCCCGGATGGTCATAAAACCCCGGCACCTGTTTGTGATCCCCCCCTGGGAGGGGGGACAACTGCCCCACATGCAGACTTCCTGAAATAGAGCAATACCCATGATACGACCATCAGAGCCCTCCTTGCTATAGATTAGAAAGGATGCCTGAGCTTTTAAACCTTTATTTTGCATGGAGTAAACAGCCTCTCTGGTTTCATCTGGACCTCTCTGAAAGAGCAGCTTCTGCAAAGGCTTCAGTTACAGTGAGCTCCGCTGCCCCCACAGATAGTTTGTGGCCCGGCTCCCCGTGTGTGTCTGGTGGCACTGGAGCCCATTAGACGTGCTTAGCCATGTAAAGAGCCCTGGCTTCAAAGAGTTACACTTACAGGCTCACTGCCTGCCTGGCAGGCAAGGGGGAACTTAAATTTCACCTCGAGACAGTGTGGATACAGCTGCCGAAGTAAAGTGAAGCTAACCCTGGCCAGCTGCACTGCAGATGGGGTTGCCAATTTAATTATCAGTCGCATTACTTTCTGTAGTTCTTAATAGATATTTATACCCATAATAATTTTCACTTAGAAGTCCCTTGTCATCACCGGGGGTATGAAGAGGGCCAGCTGGAGGCATAAGCAAGGTGAGCAGTCGCCTAGGCTGACAGAGAAAGGAGAGAAGGCAAAATTGCAGCTTTAAGTGAGATCTCACCGCAGTGGCCATGGCATCATCCCTGGCCTGCACTGGTTCGGTGGCAGTGGCATAGCTGTTCCCGCAGGTCCTATCCTTCTCGAGGAATAATGAGCAGTGATGGCTCTGCTGCCTTGGCATCTGGCTTACCACTGTCTCTCTCCCTCACAGATGAAGACAGCCTACACAGAATTTATGCTTCCCAGTAGCAGGGAAATGAAGGTGGGATACAATAAAGGTGTCTAGAGAGAGACCATGTTTCTTCCTCCCCTCTCCCTGTTCTCTGGCATGTGTCTCAATGTTATCTTGGTGGAACCCCATCAGTAGGACCGCAGCTGCCAACTGTGGGGCTGGGGAACCTTTGCTCAATGCCTCAAAATACTCAAGAGAGATAGCGCTTACAGAAATTGCTCTGCTGCAGCAAACAAACCCCAGCGCATGTGAGGTGGTCTCCTTTACCTTCCTTGCACCCTGCACTGCGTACACGGCTGAGAAATTGGAAGTTGTCATGGAGAAAGGACTGGTCTCTGCCTCAGAAGGCTAAGAAGGTACTACCTAAAAAAAGATGAAAGTACAGAGAATAGATATTCAGATGCCAAATAAGGATTTTGATGCTTAACTTCAGATGTTCATGTTTAATAATATAGACATATGTATTTGCTTGAGAAACAAAATGACTTATTCGTCCTTGGTTTTATTCAGTTAGGTCTACAGAGGTCTCTGAAAAGCATTCAAGGTTATGGAATCAGTAGTTTAAGAAGGAAAGGTGGACCATGTGGACATAGGACTGGTTTTCCACCTATGTCTAATATAAGTGTTTGGCGCAAAATCTCAGTTGCTGCCCACATCTACTTAAAAATACAATTACAAAACAAAGAGAAAACACCATGTGAAAATGCTCACCAGCAGGTTTCATAGTGTTTTTTAAAGGACAGCTACCTTACTGTCCTCAGTTCAGAAAGGAGGGGACTGGCACTCAGAGGAGAAGCTGTGAGTGTTCAGGCAGCCACCAAATGGGAGATCCATTGAAATGAGCTCCCATCCCACATCGTATTGTGCAGGTTTCATTACCTGAGGAGTGCATGGATCCTATTCCCGTAACAGGTCAGACTCAGAGATATAAGAAAACCTAACTCATCTCCAGAATGACTCTCATGTCTCCAGCACATAGTGCCTTTCTAAGGCATCGCTTATGCATAGAGGCTTAGTGTAAGCATACAAGGTCTAGCGATTAAATATCCCCGTATCAAACACCCGGTAGTCGGAATTTTTTCTCTGCAATTCCACAAATATAGATTACTTGACCTGAACTCTTCCGCACTTTATGACATGTCAGAAAGCACACCTTACTAGGGCCTCTCCTTTTGCATTTACAGATTGCACTTCAGCTTAAACATTCAACTCCAGTTTGTTTTGCTTAATAAAGTTCTGGGCACATCTGTGCTGGGAAAGAAGTCATAAATAATGTGAATAGATGGCAGGTCAGGCAATGGAAATAAAGCCAGCCAAACCAAAGAGAACTTGAAAGATTTAGACATTGACGATACTGAAGTTTTGATGGTGGCACACAGAATTGGGCTATGCCTCCCTCGCACCCTGTGGGGCTGAGTACAGGGGCTGCCACTGAAGCCAGCGGAGACTTTCCACGTCACTAAGTTTCCACCTCTGTGTGTACCGATTGCAAGATACAGCCCATAACTAGTACCCTGTGTCACAAAGGGGAAATCTTTTCCACTATGTTTTTTCTTCATTGAATTTTAAGGCTGTCTTGCTAAGCCTTCATTTTGGTCTTTTTTTTTTTTTTTTTTTTTTTTTGGGGGGGGTGGTGGTGCTCGACAGGCAGTCCCCCATCCTCCCCGCAGTTAATCTCCCCCCTGCCCCTGGCCAAGGCAAGGGGCCTGACTGAGCGCTGCCCATCAATTAGGCCGCTAATCCTGGTGTCGTGGAGGTCAGCAGCCAGAGCAGTGTGCAGGCCCCGACATGCCTCATCCTCATCCTCATCCCCATCCCCATCCCGGGTCCAAAGAGCCCCAAGGCCTCGACACCCTCAGCGAGGCACCCCAGACCCCGCAGTGTGTGNTTGGTTGCTGAGTGGGGTTAAACCACAACAGGCAGGAGCCAACCTGGCGGCCGGGAGCACCGTAAGGGGACCAGCCGGCACCGGGAGCGCGGTGGCTGCCCCGCGGTGCAGCCCCCAAGGGCAGCCAGAGCCCGCAACCCAAGAAACGCAGCTTTCTTGCCCCCTCGCAGCGCCTTTGCTCCTCGCTCATCCCCAGCTACGTCTAAAGCCGAGCAGCAGGTGCTACCCTGGATGTGTAGGAGAGGGAGGAGGGAAAGAGCAAAACGGGAACACGGGAGGGGAAAAAATAAACAAAANCGCTGCAGCCGGCGGCCGCCGCCGCCCGCACCCGCGGCCGCCCCGGTGGGGAAGGGAGGCAGCGGGCTCGGGTGGGTTGTTAGCTGAAGGAAACGCGTTGAAGGAAGCCTTTCTGGGAAGGGAAGCCGGGCTCGGCGGAGCAGAGGGACGGCCGCGGCCTTTCCGCCGCGCCGGGCATCGGCCCTCGCTCGGCGCCGGGCCCGCTCGGCCGACAGAGCCGAGGGGACGAGGCCCACGCAGNAAAAAATCTTTTCGGCGCTGCAGAAGGTGCCGCCGGGGTGCGGGCAGCACGATGGCTCACAAGGCAGGGTGCTGCCTGAGGCTGGCGGGGCACCAGCGGCCTCCTCCCTCTCGCTCCAGCATTCCCTTTGCAAATCCTGCGAAAGGGTCAGCCGGTTGAAGCCAGGCGAAATCTCGCTCTGACGTTCTCTCGGCCCCCGACTGATTTCAGGCATAAATTAAGGCAGAATCCGGCTACAAGCGAGTGCAAAAGGCACTCCTGGGTGCCCTGTGAGCAAGAAAAGCCTGGACCACCACCGACAGCAGCAACGATCCGCCGGGAGTAGCTGGAGCTGGCCAGTGGAATAGGCCAGGAACAGGGCAAACCCCACCACTTTTTCCTATTCTTTCCCCTTTCCTTCACTTTTTATGTGCTAATAACGCTCATTTTGCAGACAGGTCCCGGGCTGATGTAAATCGCACCGCGTCATCGTCATGTCCCCTCACACCCTCTCTCTTCAACGCTGTAGCTGCAGACTGCTGTCTGCCATTCCCAAGCAGATGCCAGGCCGCTTCAAGCAGGGATTTATTTCTTCTCCACTGTTTTGGGGGTAACAAACTGACGACGGACAAATAATTATTGCCACTGCAATCAAAGAGTTATGAGCGAGCAACTGCTGAGCTGGAGCGTGGTCAGAGGCAAGACCACAGGAGAAGTTTCTCTCTCTTGTGATCCTTCTTCGGTAACAAGACGTAAATGCTATTGCCTCTCACTGCTTTGTTCACATGTACAGCAGCCAGGATACAGTCCTGTGGGTTTTAGAAAAAGGAAATAAGGCTAGAGAGGATGCTTACTCGGTTAGAAAATATTTATTCCTCTGTACCTGTATTGATTACCTTTAGGTATGAATAGCAATGGCATTCTTACCCTCCAAATGTTTGTTCTAGTCAATAGCAAAATTAATTTGTATACCAACAAATCCGCAGCTATCCAAGAGGGAAATGAGCTTGGTATATAATAGAGGGGAGAGTTTTGGCAAAAGGGAGAGTGTAGAAAGAAGCCCGCTTATCAGAATTATTGATAAAAGAATTATATGTTTATAGAATCCAATTCTGTATCTTGAAGCATTTTATACGCTCAGTCCTCAGCGATAACTGCAACCATTTCAATAATTGCTGTTTGCTGAAGAAAATTGATCTTAAAATCTCCCCGTTTCATTTACAAATTACTATTATTTTTTATACTAAAGTAGCACTCCAGTGGCTGTAGCACAGATTAGGGCTCCTCTGGCTTAAGTGCTGTGTAACTTCATAATACAGGAGTGTTGTCCCTTCGAAACATCACCCAGGAACTGGCTTTCTAAACCACACAGCTCAACAAAATCCATGGGTAGGTATTTGTGCGTGCGGTATTGAATGACTGCACTAAAGCCGACACCTGAGATAAATGTATTTATTTCTTAGAGCCTACACAGGCTCTCAAGCACTGAAAGGTGCCTTTAAAACAGCTAGCATCCACACGTAAAAGTCTCTAACTCACTCAAAACCCAAATCCAGCTGCTGTTGCAGCCACCGTGGACTCTGAACGCCTTAGAGGTGCGGAGGAGCTGGGGAAATGGTGAAGCACCATCCACAGGCACTTGCGGCGTCTGCCTGTGCCAACCCAAAGCTGAGGGCAAAGAGAACAACACAGGAGGTTTGCAGAGGTGTGATAGAATGCAAACACTTTACCTCACTGAATTTTGAGAAATGGGCTTTCTCTTGGCAAATGCTTGCTCCGGTTCTGCTCAGGAGGTGCAGCGAGCAGGCCCCTTCCCTCCCCGCAGGGAAGATTTGCTGGGTGACATGTCAGCTTCAGTGCTGGGGCTATTGGAGGGAGGATGAACTAAAGAGGAAATAGCCCAAGAGGTACAAGGAAAATACACTGGGGTACTCGCAATCCAAAAGAATTGCCACCATATGCAAATAGGCAAGTTAGACACAAAAGGGGTAGGGAAAAAGTAGTATTCTCACACTATGGTATATGGTGAACTGCCAATATGGGAAAACAAGATGTTAAGAACCAGTATTACCCAGGAAACGTGTGAGAGGAGCAGGAAATGATCCCTGTTGCAGTGTCCAAATAACAAGGTTTACCTTCATCTTAATCCCGGTGTTAACCAATAGGTAAAATGAACGAAACCGCATTTCAAGGTCAAGTGATGCTTTGCCACGGACTGCACCCACAGGGGAGAGCAAACGAGTGTTTTGAGCAATGCAAAGCACAAAGTAGAAACAAGTGACGTGGGGGAAATCCATCCTCAGACAAAGGCCTCTGCTGAGCCAATGCACCTTAAGTTGAAACGTCGGGGGCACACGGGTTCTGGCGCACCAACTTGGAAGTGCACTTTATCCCCTGCATACTCAGCCACAGCAGAAAGTGGGAAATACGCACAAAGAATGCACAAAGACAAGGAAGGTAGCCATGATCTGGATGCACCAGGATATCTGCATTGTTTGTCCGTCTGTCTCCAAAAGTTGTGAAGGGCAAGTCTCGAGTGAAACAGATGGGCAACCATGGCAAAAACTATTCTTGACGCTGATCCAAAGCCCACAGCAATCAAGGGAAGTCCTCCTTTATGGTAAACCTCACGCAGTACCTACAACTTCAGTGAATATGGTCAGTCTGAAACAAGGGAGTATCGAAGATACATAGAGGAAAGGGTGGCTTAACAGCACTGTGACAAAGCATTTCATCATTATGAAAAACAACTGATAGCATCCTTCTCTCTGCTGGATGCGGTAAAACAATGTAATGGCCAAACGTCCAGTCATGATGTTGCAAGCTTTCATGGTAAAGTCTCAGCTTCTGGAAGCATTCTGCGATTATATGAAAAGCCGAGTTTCATTGTGGGTTTGTTTTTATTTTACTTTAGTTTCTATTCTCCAGGTAGCTGTAGAGAAAAGCTCAAAAGCCATGAATGCTGAAGGGCCAAACTCAAACTCAAATCAAGTATATAATTTATACATACTATATATATACACGTGCATGTGTGTATATATATTATAACCCCACTTCATGGTTTGACATAGGATTTTTTAGAACCTGAGGACTTGGCAATACTGTGATCATCAATGGCCAGGCATGGCCTTTGCAGAGAAAAACATATGGGGTCACATCGCTGAACGCTAAGGTACCACCAGTCACCAGCGTGACAATTTCTTGGCTGCTTGAAACTGGCATAGTTCCACCGAATTACATAAATCAGCAGCTGGGTCATGAACTAAAACCTGAAATCAGGGAAAATACAAAATTCTGGGAAGAAAGGCATTTCAGCTTGCTTCACACCCCCCATCTTTTGTTAAAATGTTTGTTTTGGGGTTTTTTTGGCATTTGCACAGAAGACATGCCAGTGTGTCTTTTACAGCACTCTGCGGAGGAAAATTCAAGCTGCTCTGCCTGATATTAAAAGATGTGGCATTTGGTAATATTTGGATGCAATCCAATTGCTAAACTGCTGAACCACAGTTTGTAACGCAAGCACAGCTTGAAGGGAAAGCAGCAAAAGACAGATGAAAATGCAATTTATCAACAGGAATAAAAGAACATGTGAGCAGAAAGCAGCAGGAGGAATATCCAGTGTCTGAGAATGGAGAGTAAAGTGTACCAAGCGCATTAACAGCGGTATTACTGATTTAAACACAGCCGCGTAATGAAGCTGAGCAGTAGCGTCATGGTAAATTGGAGTGGAAGAACGAGCTTTGGAGTGAGTGAGTGGAAGCATAGTGTGTGGCCAAATGTGTGATGGCATGCAAAATGGGAGTGACCCCACCCGGAATATGTTAGATGCTAAAGACCAATGCCTGCTACCTTACTCAAATGCTGAAATGGAAGTTGCAATGTGTAAGATTAAGACACGTTATAAGAAACAGATTCTTACGCTATTAGAAAGATCACGGTCTGGTCATAGAAGACTCAGCCGTGTAACCTCCAAGTATTTAGCCTTTGAACAAGCATTACACGCATTCAAGTGCTAGCAATTAAGGGTGGGATATCAACATTAAGCTTTGAATTTTCCCAGATACTGTCAGTTTAAATCTAACTCTTGGCATCGCCATAGCATGTTTTTGCCTTTAAAAGGAACAGTGAGGTCCTAGGAATACCACATCAGCCTTCGTAATGACAGAACCATAGAAAATAGGGCTGGAAGGGACCTTGCGAGGTCATCTAGTCCAGCCCTCTGCCCTAAGGCAGGATCAATTATACGCAAATCATTCCTGACAGATGTTTGTCTAACCTGTTCTTAAAAAGGTCTGGCAATGAAGATTCCTCCCCAGGCAATCTGTTTCAGTACTTCACTACTGTTACAGCTAGAAAGCCTGTCCTAATGTCTTGCTTAAATCTCCTTTGCTGCAATTTAAATCCATTAGTTCTTTTTGTATTCCCAGTGGACACAGAGAACAATTTATTACTTTCCTCTTTGCAGCGAGCTTTACATATCTGAAGACTGGTATCACATTCTTATTCCCTCCTCTGCATCTCCTTTCTCTAGATGTATAAACCCGCTTCTTTCAAACTGTCCTCACAGGTCACGTTTTCTAGACTTCTGATCAATAGCTCTACTTTCTGCTGGATTTTCCAATGGGTCTGCATTTTTCTTTTTTGAAGTATAGTGTACAAAAGTAGATGCATTACTCCAGCTAAGGTCTGAAGAAGAGAATAAGTAGGGTAGGATTCTTCACATTTCTTCTCCATAGCACATTATTTATAGAGCCGCAATTGCCTTAGCTTTCCTCACACCGTGGCCTGTGTTCAGTTTTTAATTCACCGTAGTCACAGATCCCTTCCTGCAGAATGACCACTGCGTCAGTTGCTCCCATCATTTATGTATGTTGTTGGCTATAGGAATTCAGTGGCAAGATCCTGGAGCATGCAAGGCTTCACTTCCTTGAATTTAAACCTATTCGCCTCAGACTACCTTGTTTGGGTTTAGTAAGGAGCTCACGTATCTATCAGTATAATTTTATTGAGAACAATGGAGTAACATCAGAAAATAATTTAGCCTAAGCTGCCCATCCAGTATAGAGGAATTGAGCAACAGTTCTTCACATTAATACCATGTTAGGCACATTCAGTCTGCAATAATCTGAAACACAATTATTTCTTTTTAGAGGAGTTGGAGAAGTTTAAAATACAGAAAATTAAGCACCAAATATTATAGCTCAGAGCTATCCCAACATGAAAGGTCTCCAAGCTGTTTCCTGATGGGCATAATGTCCAGTGAGGGGAGGGCTCTTTCAAGCACCAATTATACCCAAAATAGGATGAAACAGGAACTATATCTTATCAGCTATACCTTGGCTAGTTGTCCGGAAGGAAAGTTCAATCTCTATTCATATCCGTAATTGTGGTTTAACCCCAATGGGCAACTAAGCACCACACAGCCACTCGATCACCCTCCCCCTGCCCCGGTGGGATGGGGGAGAGAACTGGGGAAAAAAAACCTAAAACCCGTGGGTTGAGATAAAGGCAGTTTAATAGGACAGCAGAGAAAGAGACGATAATAATAATAATAATAATAATAATAATAATAATAATAATAATAATAGAATATACAAAACAAGTGATGCACAATGCAGCTGCTCACCACCCGCTGACCGATGCCCAGCCAGGCCCTGCACAGCGATCGCTGCCCCCCAGCCAACTCCCCCCAGTTTCTATACTGGGCATGATGCCATATGGTATGGAATAGCCCTTTGGCCAGTTTGGGTCAGCTGTCCTGCCTGTGCCCCCTCCCAGCTTCTTGTGCCCCTGGCAGAGCATGGGAAGCTAAGAAGTACTTGATTAGTAAAAACACTACTGAGCAACAACTAAAACATCAGTGTGTTATCAGCATTGTTCTCATACTAAGTCCAAAACACAGCACTATAGCAGCTACTAGGGAGAAAATGAACTCTGAATTAAGCTGAAACCAGGACAGTAATGTAAGGAATTATATTTGTCTTGTATAATCTTGAAATGTGTGACATTTCTGCGCTAGAGACAGGTCCTTCTCTGTAGCAGCTGGAGTAATTTGCAGACACAGCCTTAAGAGAGGTTGCTCACAGTAACGGGGCCTAAACAACATCCCAGAACTATACTGTGGTAAGAAAAGGCACTCTTCAAGTGCCAAAGTGGTCTTTCACCTGAAATAGAATTGCAGGTTACCCCCCACTGTTCATAAGCACATTAAGCCCAATAGCAATGAAATTTAAAAGTTGCTCTGAATTTGACCTTCCTCTAATTTTGATTTTTACCAAATATTTTCAACAATTTGGCATGATTAAAAATTAATAGTGGAATACTAAGTAACTCAAAGGAACAAACCTTCTAAGTCCCATCAAACTCGGAACGCGTAATTCCCACAGGTGCTTTGAAAATCGCTATTTTGAATGTTGTTGTCCATTGGATAAACGGTTCAAACATCACTGGCTTTCTACACAAACATCATCTGTCTGCAATAATTTATGAAAATCATAAAATTGATTTAAGCTCTTCTCGGTGCTCCATAAATTTTATGCAGCCCTTATATTATACCACTGCTGCTGCTGCTGCGGCGCTGATCAGAACAATGCTTAATCTCTTCTCTCGAGATAGTTGGCATGTCAGAGGAGAAAAGAAGAGACGCAGGCAGCTGAATTGTTTGTTTCAATTTAACAGGGCAGAATAAAATAGCCTAGATGCCAGGGCTGTAGTCCCACTGAGACTGTGTGCATCAGATTTTTATTGCCAAAATAGTTGTTCTAACCTTCCCCTGCTTTTCCTCGGTTTTAAACCAGAAAATAACTTTCATTGATTTCACGAGGACACTTTTTCTGCACACATCATCAGATTTGTGATACCCGAGATGTTCCCCTTCAAATTTATAATCAGTGTATTCCTTTTCTCAGATACATGACAACAAAATGCTGCATCTGCCCAGTTACACATTGGTGCAAAAAAGCTCTGCAAACCTCACTACATCCTTATCACATAGTCTCCCTCTCAGCCCAAAGCTGTACCAGAACAAATGTAGGCTTTTTGCTTTTACTAAAATTAGAAGGCTTAGGAGTGTTTGATTTTTTTTTATTTTATCTCTACCTTCTTTGGCAAGGATTAAAACCACCATTTTTGGCACTGAATCTAACACAAGGTGAAATTAAAGTCCTAGTACAGAGAAACTATGTTTGAATGGGCTGCTTTAATCTTAAATTTGGCCTAGTCACATATTAAAACTGCATACTGCTTTGGCTTTATTGAGATTTTGGTTTGTGCTAGCTAACTCAGATTAAGAGCATCCTTGTTCTTCTGGTGAAGTCTCATCTGGAGTAGCCCCGTTTTCAAAGGCAAAGTGCTCAGAACGTTATTAGAATCGCTCTTTTCAGTGTTTCATCCTAGGGATCCAAAGTCAGCAGCTGCTGTCGTCTTTTTCTTAGCACTGACACTTTCCAGCTCTTTCCACTCTCCTGATAACGCTTCCTAGTCTGTCATTCAGACAGTCGTCATTTTTAAGGGATGCATTTTCATCCTTTCTGTACTCACGCTTTTCTCCCACATAACCCTGCGAGTTTCATTCTTCCTCGTACGCTATGTTTTTGCTCAGAGGTGTACAAACCATCTGTGCCTCTAATACAATGTTCTTAAATAGCCTCCAGGCAGATCTCTGTGGTTTTTAAGTACTTCTCTTTGCCCTTCAGCCTGCTGTTAACCATTTTCCTCATAGTTTTATAATCTGCCCTTTTAAAGTTTGTTGTTACTATGTTGTCCCGAAGGGAACAACTCTTTTATGATATCAAAACTAAAAGCGTGTAGTGATCACCGTTACCCCACGGAGGCTTGACAACACCTTTCCTCTAATAACTTCTGCCTATTACAAGGTAGCTCCCTCTTGCCCATGGCCTTAATTAATCAGGCATTGCACTGAGGACTGCTACGGGAGTCAAGGAAAAGGAATCCTTTGCCATATGGACTGGAATGGCACCAAAGCCACTTTACATCTCCTGACAGAGGAAAAACTGCTTTTGCCAGCTGTTGGTTTACCTCTAACAAAAAATAAGAAGTGATAGCGTGCTAAACACTGTAGAACTCAATCTTGCGTAATTTTCCTGACTGGTCCCATCCATTTTCCCCAGGAGGAAGTTACTTCCCAGGGACTGGGTCTGAGATTTTGTAGGTTTGCAAGATCTTGAGGAAGTCTACAGGAGGTTGCAGTCACTCATGTAAAACCCTGTGGTGTTTCTCCCCTGGTTTTAATGGCTATCCCGGTGACTGCTGCCTCTGGAATGCTCTCAAGGAAGCAGGGCAGAAGGGGAGGTCTACGACGTGAAAAATCTCTTTGCAGATTAACTCCAGGAATGGGAATAAAGGGATGATACTGAAGAGGCAGTTGATACACCAGCCTTTCTGTTTGCTGAATGCACAAAGGATTGATTTACGGCATCTTGCCATGGGAGAGGGCTATAGGTTATTAACCAACTTCAATGGACAAACATTTGCTGAGACTGCATATCGTACCTCTTACGCCGTACCGAAGGTAATGACTCATCTTCAGGCAGCCCGATGTCCTTGAGAATGCAATTGGCTCTACACAGCCAACTGAAGCATTACTTAGTTAATACGCTGCAGCACAAGGGAAACAATCAGCTGAAACGATGACATTGCTACTTCCTTCTTCATTATAAATCTGCAGCTTCCTAACAGGATTATATACTGAAGCACTGTAAAAAAAAAGACATTAAATCCTGTGATGAAACTTAAAAAAATGTGTAATTGAAACAGCTAAATACAGGCTTCTTGTGTTCAGTGTCCGCAAAACACAGCCTCTGATCCTCTAAATGATATTTCCTGGAAAAGTGCCGGACACAAAAACTATCAGAATAGAATTCTGACTCATCCCTTCCTGTTTAGGCCAATGAAATGACCATTTGCAGTCCAACAAATCTGGTTTTATTTGAGAAAAATTAACCTTATCAGACAGGCTAGAAATCTAGCCAGGGGTAGGAACTCCTGGACCACCTGCCCACATATGCATTTTCTTGCTCATTCTGTCCTATGTCTTTGCAATTTCTATCTCAATAATGCAGCATTCTTGATTCACCTCGACTCCTGTCATCAAGAGGAAGATCCTGTTTCTTCAAAGGTAAGCATCTATTGCTGCAATGCTACTACAGTTCACCAGGTTTGCTCCAGCTTACTGCTCAGCTAAGAAGAGCAGCAAGAACTAACGCCACCATCAATAAATGTTTTGGAGTCTTAAAGAACTGGGAAATTTCAAAGATTGTATTAATAAAAACTGTACAAAATTCCTGTATTAGGTAACAGGCCACAGCTCCTTTCACAGAACTTCTCTCACACTTAGCTGAGCAAGCTCCACAAGAAAAAAAACCCAACATATATATTCCCCATTACAGGAGGGGAAAAGGACTGGGGATGGGAGCAGGGAAGAAAGAGAAAGAAAAAGCCAGGAAAATTGTCCATTTCAGTCCTAGTTCCATGTTCCATGTGCTCACTTTGGCTTTCCCTTTATTAGAAAGTTCTTGTGATTATTATTTTTCCATGACCCATTGCTTTTGGTGGGTGATTGCTTAAGACAGTTTCACATTTCCTTCCTAAACGAACAAGTAGTCACCGGTTTCATGGGGAGTGATGGCGTGTGTAATTTTCCTGGTGTGTCACATTAAGAACATGAAATTTCACATGACTACTTGACTGAAATGCTTTTGTGCATCACGCACACCTCTTAACAAATATATCCAATTAGTTATTGTTAGGTGAACTGGGAGTGAAATACAGTGAATACAAAGGTCTCCTCCTGGTCAGAGGACTACAAATCACAGTCAGAATAAAGGAAAGAAACTGGGTTTCCGTATCCACCTCTCTTTCCCCTGCTGTGTTGCCTGAAGAACAACATGCCTTTCATTATATTCTTTCCAAGTAAACCCAATTAATTTATTTGCATTCCAGATATCTGTCATGAAGCTGTAGGGCAAGGAGCATGATTAAACAAAAGTACTGTACCCAATATTTTGAGGTAACCCTCTTTTTACCGGACTTCAGTCTCAAGTCTTTCACTAGAAATAGTAATGTTTCTTTAAATGCAATGACTGAAGATTCAAACAAGACCTCGATCTCATTTTGAACATGCCAAACCAGCTGTATATTTGGAGGCCCTCTCTAACTTTAAGGTAAATCTAAATTCCCTCTGATCCCTTGGCAAGCATTTCTCTCTTGATAGCCATGTCTCCTAAACTGCCTCACAGCTAAAGCAAAGAGCTTTCAGGCTGCTCAAGAAAAATGGAAGCATTTGGGGCTGACAAACAGAAAAGTTTAAGTAAGCAGTCAATGGTTAATTCATTCTTTCAGATGAGTCTCAGCAAGTCAGAGTATTTACTCAGTCGTTGAAATATGCCCAAATATTCTTTCAGTATACTGTAATGCTACAAGATTTCTCATGCATGTATATATATATTTTTAATGGATTCAAACAAGTTTTAAGGATACAAAATAAATGGAAAGATTAATCCCTGGGAAGCTTTGATTCTGCATTTGTTCTTCCTACGTTTGGTTTTATTTTTTATATATGCAGAATACAGACAAATCATGTATTTACAAATGTTACATGTCCTTATGGGAATAATCCAGTTGTCACACCGCACCCCTCTGGCAGTTCTTATATCAGACCAGTGCTACAACATGACTTCAATATCCATCTGTAGGTCTGATTTTAATTTTCTGAAAGGACAACAGTTCTACTCATTTTCAAAGTCAGGCTAACGTGCACTCACAATTAGTGTGAAATAGTATGCAGACTTGCATCTGATCTTATGCTGCAGGAAGTTGGTACGTATGGAGACAGGTAGCAGTCATAAGAGGCTTCATTATCAGGCGACAAAAAAATCCCATTTTATGCGCTGAAATTTTCATTAAAATATCTTTGGACCACTTATAGAAAACATAATTTATTGTTTAATACCAGATTAACAAACTAAAACCAGCTGTTTCACACAGCAATTTCAAATTTGCTCCTCAACGAAGCTTTACAGCCGAAATAATTTTGAATGTCCTGTCACACAGCAGAAGAACTGGTTTCATTGCCTTGTACCCTGTAATTCTGCAGCAGTCTCACGTCTTGCTTAAATATGGTTACAGAACACAGTGTATTTCCAAATAATTTCAAAGTTACTAGTCTCACTTCCACCACCTTGTTCTCCCCAATTCCATCAGCTCTCAGTGTTATTTTGCATTTCAGCACATCCTGTTACATAAATGGTACAGAAATGGTCACTTTCAGTGTACTGTACATGAGCAACTGAAACATTTAAACATTTAAAACTTAAACATTTTACATTTCCTGTTTACAATTTCCTACTTGAAGAAAGCCAACATAATGCTTTTCCACAGCTTAATGATGAAATACATTTTTTTTTAAGTAAGCTGTTTGAGATCCCAAATAGTAATGAACACATACATAGCCAACTGGAAGAAATATACTTAAAAAAAAAAAAACCAAAAAAAACCAAAAAACACCCACCACCAACCCACTGAGCCCATCGGTGTGATAATCAAAGTGCAAAATCCCCAAGGGTTTAAGCATCTTTCTTTGCGTTAGTTGACACCATCAACTACAAACAAAATGTTTACATCTTGCTAGCATAATCAATTCAAATTAATTTGGTACTTCTTAGACTACATCCACCAAAGACAGGATTAAGACTACATGATTTTAGCAACTGCAGGCTCACTTACTGCAAGGGCTCTTCAAAGAGCTAATCTGCCAAACCACACATGCAAAAGGTAGTGCAAACTTCTGTTAAGCTATGAGACAGAAAAATTCTCTGTTCACAGCAATGAATTCTCTCTCTTTTTTGAATGTCAAGTCAACGATAACAGATAAACACCACACAACTGTCAACTAAGGCCAATAAATAGAGAAGAAATACATTTTTAGTGATGGAGGACATTTTAAAATGTATTGATTGAAAAATTATATAACCTGGATACGTACAGGTATGTTTTGCTACTCATTTGTGACCTCAAACAGCTTTTACATACACAGTTAAATTCTCTTTTAAAATAAAGGCATGACATAGCATTCATACAGTTCCATCTGAACGGCAAAGACTTAGCTCTTACTAGTTTTGTACTATGTTTCTCTAGTTGGACTATAACAAGGTAAGAGAAGACTCAGATACCATGCTTCAATTTCTAAGCAAGCACTCAATCTTACTCAGATCCCTAGAAGTAAAGCAAGTAAAATATATAAAAAAAACCCCACCAGAATTCCTAATCATCATTTTCCTCATCATCAAATGAGAGAAGACTGCTGTTTTTTATTTGCTTAGCTGTACTCTGAGTGGTAGTTGCTTCTTTCTTAGTTTTCTTTGCCTCTTTCATCTTCTTACTTGAACTTACATTGAAGTCCAAAACCTTCTCTGATGAACGTTTGGCTGGTTTCCTGAACATAATTTTTCCATCAGCAGGTTCTGGTTCACCATCTATAACAAAGAGAGTAAAAACAGAACTCATCTGCACGTGTTCACACACACACATACAGACTGTCACTATGATCTTTTCCTTTTCCCCAGGACCAAGATCAGCGAGACCTCTGACAGAATACAACAATCATGAAAATGTATTTTTTGGCCACAAAGTCTGTATCGGTGAATGTCCTTCATGCACACACATCTGCTCCATGGAAACCAGCCCTTGAAGATGGTTCCCCTGCAGTTCCTACTAGAAATGGGGTCTCACTAACCAGAGCTTTAACTTAGAAGAGACTGAGCAGTAGAGCTTTTCGCACACAATCCAGCCACGTCCACTTATCAAAATGGAGAGGACAACTCTACAGGATCCTCTAATTTAATTCCATTTCACTATTTGTAAAACCCATGACAACAAATGCACTTGTTTCAGAATTATGGTATCTCTTTTAAAGAACAAAATGGCACATATACAAGACAAAGCTTTTCTTTTTCTTCTAACATACCCTGTCCTGCTGAGACAGCTAAAAACATTACATGGTCATAACCTGCCTTTTATCATCATATAGGATGAAATTTTGGGGATTTCTTTGTATCTGCAAAATCACCAAATTACTCCAATTGACTCATTCTGTTCCTCTACTAGAGCAAATAAAAATTTTAAAAACAAGAAAATCCCTTCCAGGATTATCAGGCAGTGGAGGAAAGCTACTGCACAAGTAACAGCATCAAGGCAATATTTCTGGGAAAAAAAAGTGTAATTGTGAAGTCATGAATCAGACACAAAGGCTCATGCTGCAGTAGTTTGCAATTTTTATAAAGTATATATGACAGAATGTTGAAGAACCATAGGTTCTGTGCAAGATATGTTTCCTAAAGTCCTGTTGCGGAATTCATTATTCAACAGAAATTTCCTAACAATGCGCATGTGTTTGACAAGATTATGTGCTGTCTCATTACAACCAATAAATATCTTTTGTCTTTAGCACGAATTCTTTCCTCAATTCATAAGCATTATGGCAGAAGACTTAACATTTTGGTGTTATTATGCACAGCACTGGCTGAAACGCTCTTCAGTGCACACTCCAAACAATACAACTATTAAATCTGGTGTCTTAAGGGTTGTATGCTACAAATTAAGACTATCAACCTCATTAGGAAACTTCACTTATAATTCCTTACATTTCACAGTCCCTTTTTAAGAAGAAACCTAGCTCAAAAAACTAAGCACAAATTCTGTCAATGACTTCTACGGAATGCACACTTCTGCAGTAGTTTATGAGAAATATTTCAGTACTGGTGCATTAGAAAAGCATTACAGTTACAAGGAATTACCAGCAATAACAAACTGTAGATATGATAAGCATACGTGTCAATGGACCCATTGTGAATTCTGCATGGAAAGCTTAGGTGTTTGGATGCTGTACATGGGATACAGAAGTTCAGGAAGTGCCTACGGTAAATTTTCACAGAGAAAAATAACTATTTCTGAAAACATATCACACCCAACCTATCAAAATGCACCATTTTTCTCACAAGTCAGATTAAAATTTCAAAATTCAAAGTATTTTTCCACATACCTGCCTCCATTTTGGGGCTCTGAAGTTAAATATAAAATAATTCCCCTTACTAACTGTTAGTTAACTACAATGTTTATTTGGAAGCCCAGATCTAATTTAAAGAAGAACTGAGGCACATGATATAAGCCAAATTCTGAAAAAAAGTGCATCTATAAAAAAAATTTCACTTATAAGCAGACCCAATTGTCTATATACTTGAGCTACAGCTGTGGAAATAGGACTTCAAAGCAACCAACTACTGCATAAGCATGAGGAGCATAAAAAAATCTCACTGGACACTTTTAAAGAGCAATTGCTCTATTTTCTTAGGATGGTAAATTGAAAAACCAACCCCCCAAAAACCTAACGAAAGCATATCCACAAAATAAATCAGATAAACAACTATGTACTCATACTCCATGTTTAAAAATGGAAGTCAGAAATTTCAATTTTATGCCCAAGTCTCCTGCTACCCACACTGTGAACTGCAAAAAATCATTTCATCTTGTCTACTGAATGGAGAAACTGATAGGCATCTTTGCAATATGAATTTAAACTTTTAATAAACAAAGCGCATGAACAGAGCGAGGCTCAAAAACTCCACCAAAATGGCAACTAGCTTAGCTCTGACCTCCAGGGCCTCAATACTATTTGCGGATCATTCTGCATCAAAGGAAAAGATTTTAGCTCTTGGCCTGGTTAAACACTGTCAAAATTTCATTATATGCTCAAGGACATTCCTTTCAGCAGGAAGCCCAGGCCATCTTCAGAGAGCTACGATCTGTTGGCAGTGCTTGACAAAGAATGAAGCAGATGAGGAAACACAGCAGGCCTAGCCTTACCTAAGCAACTTGTGGAAAGAGGGAGAGCAGACTATGCTTTTTGAAAGAATTTGATGTAGCAGCTCAAGAAATTCGTGTTGATTTGTTAAGACTGTCTTTTCCAACTGGCAAAAGCTTCAACTCATCCTTTCTAATTTTACCAGACTCTTACGTGTCAGCCGTCTTTTTTGTTTTTATCGATGACCTCCAAAAACTGACTTGTACTAAGCAATGCAAAGAAGAGACTGAAGAAACAATCTCAGTGTTGGTAGTTTTTCAAACAGAGCCCTGATAAAAGACTGTATCAATATTACAAATTATGGAAAGCGGGATTTCTGATAAACACACTGAAACACACAAAGTAAAATACAACCAACATAAAAGCATTGCAGGAGAAATAATAAAATCCACTTCTGATAAAAGAGTCAAAAAACTACACTAGCAGTTCAAATTCTGACTCTTCTTAGTCATTGCTGCTTTTTCCTAGATCGCAAACCTTTACACTGGTTGACTGAGAGGCACAATCAGACATTGAGCTGAAAACTCACTTCACAAGTGACATCAATTTAAGAAGCCACAAATCCAGAATTTTTCTTCTTCTCTTTTAATTGCAAGTTATATATTGCAAGAGAAGTAGAAATGAGGGTCTGAAAAAGAAATGCTGCTCTTCAGTTTAATGTATTTTTTATTTAGTAGTCATTTGCGTAGCTAACACCACCGTTTTTCAGCAGTTTCTCTCTGCATGGGTCAATGAGGCAACAACAGGAAACTCAGACACCACTAAATTGGCAGGTACAACAGGAGGAGCAACGTAAACAATATTTCAAGATATATGTCTATTCTATGTTAAAGGTTGGAAAAACGTTATTGTAACCTGGCAAATTTCTTAATGGTTTCTAAGGTTAGACGTTCGGGTCAGCCATTTCAGACACTCCTTCTAGTGCTTTCTGGCCACCCATCTCTATGTGTGCCTTTGGAAGCATTTACTACAGCAATTTTGCACACATACCATGAAGATAAAAAGGACAGTCTTGCTCAGATATTCAGTCTCAAACATTCATGAGGACACTTGGGAAAGTTGTTGTTACTTAAATACTGTAAAATTTGCTTTGATTTAGATTCCTGCTGTTCACATGACGAAGAGCAGCATGAACTCTGCGATATGTATCAGATGTAACAGCTGCTTAAGCTAAGGAAAGAGCTCCGATGCCCAAGACAGCATGGACTGTATTTTCCTTGCCTCTCCCCTCTCTTGTCCTCCCCCAACCCTAGCATATAGAATGTGACAAGAATAATATTAAAAGACTTTGAATGAGTATGGACGCCTTCTGCCAAATTTGGTCATCTGCATGTATCAGAGTGTCCCAGAGGCCAGATGAACTAGAAAAGCAGTAGAAAAATCAATTCCACAGACTACAATGAATGCTGGGATAAAATATCTTGCAGTAATTGCCATCCTTTCTTTTGTGCAAATTTAATTTCTCATAAGACCATTTTTCTTTGTCTCTGAACCAACAGTAGCGCTTTAGAAAATGCTGCATAAAAATATTACGCAAAATGACTGTTGATAAACAAATGACTTCTTAAAAAACCTCTAAGTCAGTCCTACATGGAGAAAAATATTTAAATATGGAAGGGCGTTTTCTCATATAGGAAAGGCTCAGTCCTAAATAAGTTCCCTGTGACTATACTTGCAAAAGCAAATGTACAAGCTTCACTAAATTTTGTTCTCTCTTAGGAGGCAACTAAGTGCAGCTAGGACATTAATCAGAGACCAGGAAGTTTAAGCTGGAAGCTGAACACATTTTCTCAGAGGAGTTCAAATTATATAAACACAGCCCCCAGTTTTTGCCAAATTAATGCAAAAGTGTTACTCATCTGTAAGGAAAATGCAAGTCATGGGAACTGCTGGTGCCTGAAATAAAAAAAAAAAAGTGTAGCCGTGTCAAACCGGTTATAGAAGAAAATGAAGGAGAAAGGATGTAAATGAGATATGGAAAATCCTAGAATAACATCCCAAACCAAAGCCTGAAGACAAGGACCTTCAAATGAAGACAATCACTACAGATATAAAAGAAGAAAGGGAAGAACCTCAAAACTGAGTACTTCCCATGTTTTGAAAAACTAACAGTTTCTATTCACAACAGATAGTTAGCAGCACATTACTTACGATCTATCAAAGCGCCTCGATATTGATGCGTGGTGGAAGGTAAGATTATCAGCTGAAAAATTTACTTCCCTGCTACCTTTTCAGCTTCACATAATTTCACTAGTGATCTGATTTGGGTCTATATATTATGGTATAGTACCCGTTAAATTAATTTAACTTTCAACTCTGGGATAAAAATCAAAGCAACAAGAAATGCAATCAAATCATGCAGCATCAAACTTTCTATTTCCCATTTTCAGAACTGACAGTTATCTCCCCCACCCCCCGCTGCAAAAAA